>SJYC01028623.1:0-11281 GCA_006408675.1 Madoqua kirkii | reverse complement strand
AGGTTAATTACTTTATAACACTGTATTGATTTTTTCATACATCAACATGAATCCACCACGGGTGTACACATGTTCCCCATCCTGAGTCCCCTTCCCACCTCCCTCCACATACCATCCCTCTGGGTCATCCCAGTGCACCAGCCCCAAGCATCCTGTATCCTCATCGAACCTGAACTGACGATTTGTTTCTTATATGATATTATACATGTTTCAGTGCCATTCTCCCAAATCATCCCACCCTCTCCCTCTCCCACAGAGTCCAAAAGACTGTTCTATACATCTGTGTCCCTTTTGCTGTCTTGCATACAGAGTTATCGTTACCATTTTTCTAAATTCCATATATATGCGTTAGTATACTGTATTGGTGTTTTTCTTTCTGGCTTACTTCACTCTGTATAATAGGCTCCAGTTTCATTCACCTCATTAGAACTTATTCAAATATATTCTTTTTAATGGCTGAGTAATATTCCATTGTGTATATGTACCACAGCTTTCCTATCCATTCATCTGCTGATGGACATCTAGGTTGCTTCCATGTCCTGGCTATTATAAACAGTGCTGCAGTGAACATTGGGGTACATGTGTCTCTTTCCATTCTGGTTTCCTTGGTGTGTATGCCCAGCAGTGGGATTGCTGGCTCATAGGGCAGTTCTATTTCCAGTTTTTTAAGGAATCTCCACACTGTTCTCCATAGTGAGTGTACTAGTTTGCATTCCCACCAACAGTGTAAGAGGGTTCCCTTTTCTCCACATCCTCCCTAGCATTTATTGCTTATAGACTTTTGGATCACAGCCATTCTGACTGGTGTGAAATGGTACCTCATTGTGATTTTGATTTGCATTTCTCTGGTAATAAGTGATGTTGAGCATCTTTTCATGTGTTTGTTAGCCATCCGTATGTCTTCTTTGGAGAAATGCCTATATAGTTCTTTGGCCCATTTTTTGATTGGGTTGTTTATTTTTCTGGAATTGAGCTGCAGGAGTTACTAATATTAGTTTATAGAAAACACCATATCACAATCAGAAATACTGGTATATTACACATTTTTAGAGATGACCATGTAATCAGTTCAGTTGCTCAGTTGTGTCTGACTCCTTGCGACCCCATGAATTGCAGTATGCCAGGCCTCCCTGTCCATCACCAACTCCTGGAGTCCACCCAAATCCATGTCCATCAAGTCGGTGATGCCATCCAACCATCTTATCCTCTGTCGTCCCCTTCTCTTCTTGCCCTCAATCAGGGTCAGCATCAGAGTCTTTTCCAATAAGTCAGCTCTTCACATCAGGACTCTGCAATAACCTTGCCTTAAAAGAAGAAGGTGTTCTTGCCTTAAGAAAGAGGCTGCAGGTAGAATCTTGTCTTAATGACAATTTCAGCTTTCTATCTCCTGTCTCTGGGCCCAATTCTCTTGCCTCCTCCTTTCACATTTTCACTGTAAATGTAAATCACTCTCAGTCTGAAAGAAAGGATGAAAGTTTGATCACGTCCCTCCCATAGGATATTGTCCCATTTTAGCAGAATTACTGGTAACCAGACACTTCCAAGTCTACCTTGAAAGCCCTGCGGGTTTCTCTTTCACCATTTCCTCCTTATAATTTATAATTCAACCTCAAAATGAGGAATATGTTGCCATTTTATGAACATATGATGAACTCTTGTCTCCAGGCCTTGGCAAAGCCCATTCCCAAACTCTAATTCTCCTCTCTTCCAATCTTAATCTATGTCAGTAGTTCTTATTCCTGTCTTACCACCCAGGATGCTTAAGAAACAGCAACAAATACATCAAACAAACCAATATCTGAGTTCCACCCACACCAGTTACATCTGATGTCCTGGGCTCAAAATTTATTGGAATCTTTTCATGTCAGCTAATCTGTATTGAGGGTTAAGAATTCCTGAAACTAAGTGTTTCTTTTCCTGAGGAATTCTACTTGTCATCTCTCTCTTCCACCAGGAAGTCTTTATTAGATTTCCCAAAACTAGGTTAGAGCTAGTCATTTATGTGTTATCATGGTATTTTATTTCTTATGGTGCTATTCATTTTATTATTTAAAATGTATTTGCTGATGACAAATATGTGCAGGCACGGTGCTACCCGCCTGGGTAATTGAGGAAGGGAGCAGGGGGCAGGGGAGGGCAAAGGGACAGTTATTTGTAGAGCATGTGTTGTACTTTATATTTCTCATCCCTGCCTGAGGTTCCTATGTTCCTCCAGGAAGCACAATGCCATTTCTAAATGCCTGAAATGATTGCATAGTATCTTCTACATTTGCTTATTTGTTTTAACTTATGTGTTTCTTTTACTCTGTAGCATTCAGCAGAGTAAACAGTTCAGAGTCATTGTGTATAAACTGTGTTACTAGAAAATTTGAATATTTTTATGACGGCACATGACCTATCTTTTAGATTGGTGGCTCAGATGGTAAAGAATCTGCCTGCAGCACAAGAGACACAAGGAGATGCAGTTTCTATCCCTGGGTTGGGAAGAACCCCTAGAGAAGGGAATGGCAACCCACTCTAGTATTCTTGCCTAGAGAATTCCATGGACAGAGGAGACTGGCCTGCTACAGTCTATGGGGTTACAGAGTCAGTCAGGACTGAGCAATTAACACTTTCACCTAGATTTCTTTAGAGATTTAAATGTGGGAAAATAAACTCATGTTGGGGGTTTGTTTCATATATTTTATCTCTCATTAGAAAAATTCACAAGCAAATCACCATAGATTAAATCTTTCCTGCTTTCTTTGATAAATAGTACTTGAAGAAAGTCTCTATGAATCTTAAGTTAAAGAAAGCTGGGGGAATACAATTACTTTGCTCCTAACTGAATACAGAACTGAGTAGGGATTTTTGACAACTGGACTATAAGCTGAAAGCCTGAATGTGCTGGATGTTTTAAATCTGCCTCTCCTGACCCACTCTCTGCCCTTTTCTATCTTGCTCTGTCCTCAGGAGAGGCTGAAATCTAAGGATAGACCTTCTTGCCCTCTAGCTTCCTTTGGGGATTGGCCTGGGAGAGAAAGAAGCAGGACACTGGAGGGTGAGAGGAGAGAGAGGTTGTGGCTGTTGCCTCAGCGCCCTCCCTGCCAGACCCATGGCTGGTGGAGGCTGTCTTCCTCCACTAAGTATCGTAGCCCTACAGAGGGGCCTTTACTACAGTCTCACCAGGTTCCAGCAACCACTAGAGCTGGGAATGTTTCCTCAGCTCATCGCTGTTGGTAACTCTGAGTTGCTGCATCTTGTCTGTAAGGGTGGTGTGGTGTGCCATTCAGGACCATGTCAGCACTGAGGTACTCATTCTACCAGCTGCTAAGGAAGTTGCCCTTAGTCAGAGAGAACCATCTTGGCCAAGTTTCCCAGTAGGCAGCCAGCAGCCAATGGCGGGTCTACTGGGAGAGTGTAAGGACCTGGCCTTCTTGCCTAAGAAGGCACAGTTTTGAAGGGCTGTACAAGGTCCAGAGCTCCTATGAGACAGACCAGAATCTTTGCAGTGACTCCATCAGGGTTTGGCTCCTGCTCTACCCAAACTTGCTTCCTTTACCCTCACAGGTGTTGATCCCAAGGGCACTCCCTAGTAAATTTCCTGCAAGAAAATCTTCATCTCAGACTCCACTTCCCTCAAGACACTACCCACATCTTTCATAAGAGCCTTTTCACTAAATCCTCTTTAATCATCCACTCTGAGTGTGCTATTTGTTTCCTGCCCAGATGCAGACAGATAGACTCATTGTTTTCAAATCAGAGCATCTGATAAAATCCTAATCTGCTCTACCTACAAATTGTTTTCAGCAAAATTTGTGGATACAATGTGAGGAAATCATTCTTGGTTAATCTCTATAATATTAACCAGATTCAGAAAGAAAGTGAAAAGTGAAGTTGCTCAGTTGTGTCCGACTTTGCGATCCCATGGACTGTAGTCTACCAGGCTTCTCTGTCCATGGGATTTTCTAGGCAAGAGTACTGGCGTGGGTTGCCATTTCCTTCTCTAGGATGAAGGAAGAACTTGTTAATAAAGAAGAGACATTGGAGGGTGAGAGGAGAGAGAAGTTGTAAATGACATAAATGTCCTAGTCATCTTAAAGCTTATACCAATATAGTTTATACCAATATACCAATATTGAGATTTTTTCCAAAACTTATTTTGGATTTAACTTTTAGAAATATTTTTTTAAAGATGAGCATTGTTTTATAACCATAGTCGTTAGAGTAGAGTGATTTTTAGGAGAATTGACAGGCTAGTGAAAGCAAAATTCTGGTATATAATTATGAACCATCTTGATGGGGAAGAGAGGAGAAATTTATCTTAATAAATGTTTAGCCTGTAATTGATACTCAGTAAATATTGAAAGAATATATGAATAAAATCCATGTCATTCTATAGTGGTTCTCGGTAAACTCAAAGAAAGAAAGAAATACAATCAAACTATTGAAGAAATACACCCAAGAAAAAGTGATATGAAAGAGTGGAAAGGATCCATGAAATAAGGATTTAAGATTTAGGGCTTAGGACAGATGGTAAATGACAGAGGGAGAAAAAGGCAGAATTACACGTCTTCTTTTGTTTTTATTTTTTCTTTTTAACATATATGTGTTTAATTTGTGAAGTAAAGCATCTAATATGGTCAGATAAGAGCACAACTTACATGCTTTCAATAAATACAAATTTTAAACCAAGACGGTTTGCATCTAAGACTGAAGTTTCAGTCTCACGGGAAAACTGTAGAGTCATCTTCACAGGGATATTTGAAAGGAATCCTTCATTGGGCAATAAGTTGGATAAACAATTCATGATATCTCTCCTAATGCATGAGTTCTATTATTTGAAATTTTTTCCCACACTTGGGTGGGAGACATTGTTCAATTGTAAAGCATTCCTTTCCTCTTAAGATGTAACTGAGGAGGTTGCACTACTTGAATGAGGGAAAGCTTAGGTAAGTAAGATATCTTGAGAAAAGAAACAAAGACTACTGCAAAACTAGCCAGACCAAGTAGCTACATATTATTCCATTGTTGTTATTGTGATCAAAGCTTTAGTTTAAAAAGTTAAATCATTTTATTACTATGATAATTAGGAAAACTTAAATGATTTAGAATTAACAACAGGAATATCTTACACTGAATTGTCATGATTCAGTTATTTGGTCTATGGAATGATAATAACAATAAATTCTACATGTTTACATAAAGCTAAAAAAATTTGTTTTGCATTAATTGTCTGGACTGAGTCAACGCTCAGTATAGTATAAACACAGTCTTAAATAAGAAAATCAGGGAAAAAATTTTTGTCAAATAATTGTGGGAGATTACTGACTTGATAAAATAATTATTTTTTTTCACACTTGAACTAGTTGTGGCACCATTTCAGAAATTATTTTCCTTCTGTGTAATGACCAGCTATTTTCCATGCTCTCTAGGAGCTCAAGGAGAACGGGCTTCAGTTGCACGAGGCAACTTTCTACTCAGCAAAGTTCTGAGATCTAGATTACAGTAATAAGAGTGTTTGCAAATTGTTTCCCCTGGATGCCTTAGAAAACAGACAAGTGCCTGTCTGTCTTGGATGGCGTAATTGCAGCCCTGTGCTGCCCTGAATGGGGTCTGAGCTCGGTGACCTCATAGATTTCCAGAGCTACAGCAGGGTAGCTTTACTGTTAGAGGGATAGAGAATCAACAGGAAGAATCAGTTTCTGTGTCTTAAGAAGAAAGAGTAAGCCAGTTAGGAACTGAGTTGGTTTGGCTAAGATAGTGTGGGAAATAAATTCCTACTTTCCTCATGGTGGAATAGAAGGGATGTTATGCTTCCTATTTTACAAATCTAATAATCAGCCTTTGAGTTTGGTATCCTCATTCCATATCTATATCAGTTACAGACTGTTCATCTCTTGAGGTAAAAGAAGCTTTTTTTCCCCCTTGTTTAAGTTTAGTAAGGAATCAGAATGGCCTTTAATCCTGGACACATACTCCCAAGGTATTTTTAAGAGGCAGCCAGGGATAGGGAATATAACTTTTGACAATCTGCTGACCTCTCCATGACCCACAATAGAACCCCCTGAAAACGTGGAGGCTGTATTGCTGTGCCTGGAGTTCATCTGGTGACTCACCAGGGATCAGGCAAACATGACTAATTGCAATCTCAAATGACAAGAAATAAATGTGAATTTCTCTTCTCTTTAGCCTTCTTCAAGTCTTTATGGAAGCAGAATGGCACCCACTCTCTGGCCATTATTTTCCTTTACATGAATCTCAGTAAATGGTGTGTCATTGAAGATAATATGTTTAATCTACATTCTTATCCTGCAAAATAGCATAGAACTAAATGGAAAGGAAAATGTTTACACACACACACACACATACACACACATGCAAACACATCACATTCTGTATTCTGATGGCATATAATGGCTTGTCCTTCTTGCCCTTGAATCTAATAAATTGGTCTTTGTAACCAGAGAAATAATATTCTTTCTCTATCTAGAGAGACACTGGGAAAATATCTCAGCTAAAAAAAAAAGTTACAGCACTATGGGCTTCTGGGAACAACGTTACAAAGACAGGCCCAGGCGAGTGCACTGCTTCCTCAAGTCCAGCCAGCAGGGCAGTGCCCCATGCCCTCCTTGGCAGAAACTGCAGGAGGAATTTGAATCTGCATGCTCAGTTGCTCAGTTGTGTCCAACTCTTTGTGACCCCATGGACTGTAGCCCTCCAGGCTCCTCTGTCCACGGGATTTTCCAGTCAAGAATACTGGAGTGGGTTGCCCTTTTGTCCTCCAGGGAATTTTCCCAGCCCGGAGTTTGAACTCGAGTCTTTTTTATCTCCTGCATTGGCAGGAGGATTCTTTACCACTACAACCACCTGGGAAGCCCTAATTTGAATCTAAGTTTTAGTTGCTCAGAAGTGTCTGACTCTGTGATCCCATGGACTGTAGCTTGCCAGGCTCCTCAGTCCATGGGATTCTCCCGACAAGAATACTGGAGTGAGTAGCTGTTCCCTTCTCCAACAGATCTTCCTGACACAGGGGTCAAACCCTGGTCTCCTGTGTTTCAAGAGGACTCTTTACCATCTGAGCCACCAGGGAAGCCCTCTCTTTAACTGAGCAATGAAACAGCGATCTGGTGCTCTCTGGAGTGGCAGCTTTCCAGTGTTTCTCATGCCAGGAAAGTGCCCCCAAACAAACCCAGACCCTGAGTCTGTCTGTCTCCTCTTCATCAGCATACCAGTTCTTAGTGGGTGCAAATCCAGGAGTGATGGGTGAGAAATGGGTGGTGGGTGGCTGCGTTTCCACAGTAAGAAGGTGGAGAAAGGGAGCCTCCCTGCTAGGACCTTTCTCGGCCGATACCTATTCCTATGTAACAAGTGCACTTTCAGGTAAAAGTAATAGATAGTATCCTATTCAGGTGATGGTGGAGATTTTTACCTTTGCTTTTGACAGGGAAGCCATGTAGTCTGCAGAACAGAGATTAGGTTGCGTACAAAACCTAGAACTAGAAACCCCCGTACCTGCGGCATGAACCATAAATTCCCCACAGGATGCAGATGCGGGCCTCTGATTCGTTCCTCTTGTGAGACTTCAGGCCCACAAAGATACTCAGAGGTCCTCGGGGACTAGGCAAAGGGGAAGTTTATGAGCCTTCATTGCCCTGCCTCTCCCTTCCCTGTCCTCCTAGGGCTCTGTGTGGAAATAGAGGCCAGGCATCTGACAGGTAGGATCTGGACTCCTAGCCAGATAGCTCTCCCAACGCTTGTCCCTGGCACCTCTGCTGCACACATGCCTTAAAGAGTGGCCATTTTCTCTGGTGTGTGTGTGTTAGTCGCTCAGTCATGTCCAACTCTCTGCTACCCCATGGACTGTAAACTGCCAGGCTCCTCTGTCCATGGAATTTTCCGGTCAAGAATGCTGGAGTGGGTTGCCATTCCCTTCTCCAGGGGCTCTTCCTGATCCAGGGATTGAACCTGGGTCTCCTATATTGCAGGCAGATTCTTTACCGTCTGAGCCACCACAGAAGTCCTATGACCAAATAAATTCTAAACCCAGAGTTTCACCTTGCAGACCGTTTGCTCTCTGCCTTTTTGAGATAAGATAATAGTACTCACAACCCCTCTGCCTTGAACTTTCAGGAGAGAGGGAAAATGAGAGCATTGATACTTCTAATACTGTTGGTGTACCAAAAGTAAACCTCACCAGCAATTCCACAGTCTCTAAAACAGAGCAGGATAATCTACTAAATTCATTTAAAGAAATTCTTCATATTGTCTAGAAAGTTAAATTTTCCTAAAGAATTTTAGGAAATTCTCATTTTCCTAAAGAATGCTTTAAAATTATTATAATGCTTTACTTTCTATTTTTAATTGGAGGATAATTGCTTTACAAGGTTGTGTTAATTTCTGCTGTACAATGTGAATTAGCTCTACTGCTGCTGCTAAGTCGCTTCAGTCGTGTCTGACTCTGTGCAACCCCAGGGACGGCAGCCCACCAGGCTCCCCCGTCCCTGGGATTCTCCAGGCAAGAACACTGGAGTGGGTTGCCATTTCCTTCTCCAATGCATGAAACTGAAAAGTGAAAGTGAAGTCTCTCAGTCATGTCCGACTCTTCGCGACCCCATGGACTGTAGCCTACCAGGCTCCTCCTTCTATGAGATTTTCCAAGCAAGAGTACTGGAGTAGGGTTCCATTGCCTTCTCTGAATTAGCTCTAAGTATATGTATATCCAGGCTTCCCAGGTGGTGATAGTGGTAAACAACCGACCTCCCAATGCAGGGTACATAAGAGATGCCAGCTTAATACCTGGGTCAGATAGATTCCTGGAGGAGGTCATGACAACCCACTCCAATATTTTTGCCTGGAGAATCCCATGGACAGAGGAGCCTGGTGGGCTGCAGTCCATAGCCTCACAGAGTTGGACACGACTAAAATGACGTAGCGTGCATGCACGCATACCTATGTCCCCTCCTTCTTGAGCCCCCCATCCTACCCTTCTGGGTCATCACAGAGAAGGTGTCTTTTCTCCAGTTGCCAGTCAAGATGCACATTGACTCTGCTTCCTGGTACACTTGTGAACAACGAGGCCAGCTAAGGAACACAGTCATAACATGTGTGGGTTATGGCATAGCCAGAGTTAGCATGCCCAGCCCTCTACCTGGTTCCCTCACTGCCTGGGCTTGGGAGCTTCACCTTCTGGGTTGAGATTGGCTGCTTTTCTTGTTTATCTTGTTTCTCGATATCCTCTTGTCACATCAGAGTTTTGTTTTCCTTCCGACTTAAAAAATTATTAATAAACTTGGCTTGCATTCAAGGAAGATAAGCAAGGCAGGATGCGTGTTTATTCGAGTCTGGGGCCTATAATTTTGTCTGCTGCACCCACTGGGCTGCAGTCTCACAGGAAGGATGAGTCTTCCATATGCAGGGGTGTATAAATAGCAAGGCTTTGTGATATGGGAACAGCAGCCTTAAAAGAGCTGAACTGGAAGATGTTATGATAATGCTATTTTTTAGGTTCATGCATCTGTGCAGAGTGCAGCATCTTAGTATGTGTGCATAATGTGTTAACCAAATACCTTGCAGACAGGGGTTGGTGTTGTCTGGAGGGGAGCAAGAGTGGTGACAAAGTCTCAGTGTGTCGGTGTGCAGAGGAGCAGAAGTTAGGCAAGGAATCACAGAGCTGGGGAAGCTGGATAATATCCTTCAAACCATTCAATCTGATTGCTAGCTAGACATGCCATGAAAAAAGGGAGAAAATGAGTCTTAAATGCTTACGTGCCAGATGGTTAAAATCTAAGTAACAGTTTTCTATTGTGCAGGGCTGTTCATTTGTCAACCCTAGGGATTTATCTCTTAAGAACTTCCTCTCCAGTTAAGTTTTACTCCAGTTGATTTTGGAGTGGGGAGGATGGAGTCTAGTCACTGGCCAGCCATGAGATAGACAGAGTGTGTTTGGATGGAAACTAGACATGCCATGAAAAAAGGGAGAAAATGAGTCTTAAATGCTTACGTGCCAGATGGTTAAAATCTAAGTAACAGTTTTCTATTGTGCAGGGCTGTTCATTTGTCAACCCTAGGGATTTATCTCTTAAGAACTTCCTCTCCAGTTAAGTTTTACTCCAGTTGATTTTGGAGTGGGGAGGATGGAGTCTAGTCACTGGCCAGCCATGAGATAGACAGAGTGTGTTTGGATGGAATACAGAGGCCAAAGTCAATTTTTTTTTTTTAGGATAATAGATTACTGTTTGGAGTGTAAGAGGGGATCTTTATGTTAATACCATTTTTCCTCATTTTTTTTTAAGAAATCTTGAATGTAAGCCTGTATTTATTGTTTGCATGCTGTTTATTTGACTACCACACTGAACTCTGTAGAGTGAGGTATTCATTTTTCACTATAGTATTTTTATAAGGAACTCATCCAGTTTTATTGATGAGAGAGTCCCACACTATGATTTTGACTATAAAACTGAAGCTTTTTGTCTTTTTTCTATAGATTTTGTGTGTATACACACACAGACACTCTACTCACCACATCTTTTCCAAGATCTAGGGGCAACATCTCCATAGCAATTTGAGTTTATAACTTAAACACAGAAAAGAAACTGAGAACAAAAAGGCTAGATATCTGCTCAGTGTGGCAAGTAAGTCTTCATTTATTTAAGTCACAAAGTCATAGGAAAGTGATTTTGGTCTCTGATGACTCATGAACCTCAAACTGGAAGGTACACTTTCTCTACTATGCCGGAGCTTCCTTGCATTGTTTTGAGACATCTCTATGGGCACTAATGCTTACACCTTAGTAAAATTCACAGACCTCCCCATGGCCCAAAGAACTCCGTAGTTCAATGGATGGAAAGCTAAGTTTAGATGAATAGCTTGGGAGCCTTATTGTAGCTCAGAGATGTGATAAGAACAGGGGAAGGAGTATTAAGAGAGCTGTGATAATGCCTGCATTTTAATAGGAAGTCCAATTAGACCCTGATTATTTTAATGTGGAGGTGTTTTTAAAGATCAAACTATAAATAGGAAAACACATCATTTTCAAAGAGAAGCCCTTATCTTTGTTAAGAAAATGAACTCAGTCCTAGAAACTGTGACTTTATATTTTCACAGAATGACTTTTATTTTTTCATAGTTTTTATTAGGGAAAATTCCTCTGGAATTTCATAAGTATGCCTTTAGGGAAAAAATATTTATTCTACCTATTAGCCACAATCGGAGGTTCATGCCAAAGCAGATTTCATTGTATATTAAATTAAAAAAAAAAAAAGTAAGAATTATTTCATTGTGTACTAAATTAAGAAACATA
>SJYC01028622.1:0-26340 GCA_006408675.1 Madoqua kirkii | reverse complement strand
TAATTACATGTATTCATTTTTTTTAATTGAAATATTTGGCTAATATTGAGCCCTATCCCATATAATAGATAAAGTAAGCTAAAATTACAGTTTTAGAATTCATACATCCTATAACTTCAAATCATTGTTTTAAACTGTTTATATTACAGTGCCTAAATATTTAACACATTCTTAGTGCATTTCTTTGTCAGCTTCCTGAGTAAAAGTACTGAGTAAACTAATGGGAGATTTAAAACAAAGGAAATGTATCTTCAATTTACCCTCAAAATTGCAATAATCCAGTGTTAAAAGTCAGCTGATCGTGTTGCAGGCCTGTATCCCTCTCCTCACATTTTTCTTTTAATTTTATATGAAAATTGACATAAAGATAGAGCAGTAATCACTGTGTAAGTAAATAACTTCTGTATAAGTGACGTCTTACACAGAAGTGGTCTCATCAATTATAAATGCAGTTATTTTATGAATTTGGAAGGGACCAGTTTTACAAATATACAATTGATGGCTGCCTATATTATTTAAGACAACAAAAGCTTCCTCCTCTTTCAACACTGCTGTCTAGAATGTCTGCTGTATGGGCACTTAATCCATGCTGCACAACGCCAGAACTCAGCACGTTAGCCTAGTGATGGGTGCAGGAGTATGGCAACCCACTGCAGTGTTCTTGCCTGGAGAATTCCATGGGCAGACTGTGGGGTTGCGAAGAGTCGTACATGACTGAGTGGCCAACATCAACTCAGACTTGTGACCAAGCACAGCCCATAAAATTCTTCCCTAACGTGGGCGCTGCAGGAGAAAGCCTTTCTTCTACTGGATGACAAGCCCCAAGACTTGTACTGGCAGTGGTTATCTTTCTGGGCATATGGGGAAACTTGTCTGAAAATGAACCCAAGACACAGAGATAAATGGAACCACAAGATTGAGAGGACGTCTCCATGATGTTTTTAGAGTCCCTTCATCTAGATATAGTCCTGGGATTTCTCAGTGATGTACACTAATATTTTTCCAAAAAACAGTTTGAGTTAAAATTCTTTTGCATGCAATTGAAAGCATACTTATTAAAAGCTTAAGAAAACTCAGCTCCTGATGCTCTATAATTTCCCTTCCTAAAGTTTTTCTTTCTGATATCTGTCAAACAAAACAATGTGTGTTAACTCTTCATGATTCTACTTAGTTTTTCTAACGGCAAGCACTATTGTACATTTAATCGAGTGTTAAAAATGTACTTATATTCAGGTATATAGCTAAAAGCACAGTTCCTCTTATCTGCGCAAGTTACTCTTGCAGGGTCTGGGATGACAGTGCTTTTTAAAAAGTACATGGTCTGTAAGTTAACAATGACATTATACTCAGCTTTAAACAAATGATATTTTCCTTATCACCAAAACCTAGATTAATTGTTTGGAAATCATTCTCATTTCTCTACCTAGCTTTCAAAATTTTAATTATTAGTATTTGAATTTATTTTGAGTTCCATTAATTCAAATTCTGATGGTCAAAAAATTAGACTTAAGAGTTCTGCATCTTAGATATATTTTCACTAACGATTTACTCAATAACCTTGAGATACCACTTCAGCTCATTCGCCATATGGAATCTCTATCCCTCTGTCAAATTTTGTTGATGAGAATCATTTCCACAGGACTCCTAGGAGATTTAGAAGATGAATGGAATTTGTGTTGAAATGAGAAATATATTTTTGGTGGTAAATGTCTCTATACTGGCTTTGAGTATGTACCAAATATTATGTGCATAGAATTGCAATGAGTGAGGTAGTCACATTTGTGTGTTACTTTTCTTTTTTTAAAAAAAGTATTTCCTGTAAAATGTTTCTAGCAGTCCTATAAAACATTTCTCTTTGAAATAAGGAGAAGAATAAACATATAGATTACTCATGAGCTTTCAAAGAATCCTTGCGTTGTTCTTATTCTTCCAAGGGTCAGAATAAAAACTTTCAGTTCATCCTGTCAAAATATTTCTTGGGAACTGAGATAAGAGCAAATTTGCATCTCTTATCAGCAGGTCTTGTCCCTTCACTCCATGCTACACATAATTTATCTGATGGCACTCTGTTATTTATGACTGTAGTCTGGCTTGTGTTTGTGCAGTGTTTAAGGGATTAGCTTTGAACAAATTTAGTTGAAAAATTGGTGAGAATTGTTACTCAGTGTGTGGTCTTTTACTTTCTTCCATTAAATGGATTCATAAACTGTTCCCCCCAATATCTGGTTGGGGAAATTTAAAATTATGCTTTCCTTAGGGAAATATCTCTAAATATAAATTATGTCTTCTATGGTTTAAATATCTATCTCTAATGTTGTAATGGGAGAACTTAATTTTTTTTTTATTAAAATCAAATCCAAAGGACAATCTTCACATGTCTGAATGTCTTAGATTTTTCATTACAGCTTGGGGATTGTATGGACTTTGGTTGGTATCTTGGTTATTCTACTCACACATGTGAGTTTGTTGGTCATGTACCACTTACAATCCTTTTATTTTCACAAATTCTGCTGACACACTCAGAGGCCACTAATAATTGCCAGGCTCCTCTGTAATTAAGTCCTTGTGCTTGGCCACTCTGGCTTAAGAATTCATTCTGCCTCATTATCGAGGCCTATTACAGCTCTTAAAACTGGTCTTCTGTCTGATAGCATTGAAAGCAACCCTCATGTTCTAAAACTGATTCATTTTATAACTGGCAGTATTTCTAAAAACATGATATTTCACACTTTCTCTCTCCCTGTCTCTCTCTCTTTTTTGTTTTTTGGACTTGCCACTGGAGATCTAACAAAATCTTGGCATCTGATATGAAAGAGTTCACAGGCAAGTATATCCCACTTTCCTTTGTATATCTTCAAGATGCATAATGAGACATCTAGGCGGTTTTCACATGTACAGTAGCTCATCAGAGGACAGTATTGTAGGAGGAGCCCAACACGTTCTATGTTTAATTGACTTATGCTTTATTCTCCAGAGACTTTATTTTGCAGGATACGATAGAATTAATGGGCTTGGGCTCAGTGGTAAAGAATCTGCCTGCCAACGTAAGAGACAAAGTTTTGATCCCTGGCTCAGGAAGATCCCCTGGAGGAGGGTATGGCAACCCACTCTCCAATGATCTTGTCTAGAGAATTCCATGGACAGAGAAGCCTGGTGGGCTACAATCCATAGGGTTTCACAGAGTCAGACACTGCTGAGCATGGCAAGGCAGTGGGCTTGGTTAATCATCTGTAAAGATTTTCCTTTGAAGGAGTATGCTCACTTAAACAATCAGCTGTGTTCTTAAAGGCCGTAACTGAGAGGAGAGTTCAGTCATAATTTAGTGGTATAGTCAGGGACTCTTAAGATATTGCTCAGAAATGTTGGATAGAATCTGTTTGATCAGTTTGAGCAAGGAGATATGCTGCTGTGTGGGCCATAGACATCTCATAATACTTAGAGTAGAATGGTTCTTGGTCCTTTGGGAATGTAGAAATGGTACCGATGCTGAACTGCTGTAGACTAGCGCCATGTGTAATCAGCTGTCAGGAGGCAGCTACATCTTCAAGAGGAACCATGATGGCAGGCACCTCTCTCCACAACTCCATTTGTGAGCTTTTCTGAGGAAGGTGAAACTACAGCTTGTGACGTTCTGGAAAAAGGACGTCTCTACAGCACAGTAGGGTGGACACCAGACATGCAATACTACACTCAACCAGGCAGGATTCCATCCAGGGTTGAAAACATACAGAAAAAGCCTCACAAAATTCTCCTATGTGTAATTTCTTCTTATGCAAAGATAACAATTCCTGGTATCCAAGACATACCAGAGAAACATACCAGAGAAACATATCAGAGGACATACCAGCGTGCATGATGTCCTTAGCTCAAAGGATGCTCTCCCTCCCCCAGCTGGAGGTAGCTATGTTTGCATGATTTAACTCGGACAAGACAGAAGGAATTACCTACGATATTTATTACTGCAGTGGTTTGAGAGAGGGCCAGCCTGCACCCCACATCTGATGCAGCTGGACAGTCTGAAGCCTCAAATTGACTCCATATGATGTAGGAATCCTCCACACTTAGCAATTCAAAACTAGGATTTTGCCTTTCTTCTTCTTTGTCCTTATTAGTCACACCCAGGGTTCTAAGTAACTACTCTCAGCATGGCCCAAATCAGGGGTGAGATCTCCTGAGTTCCAGTCCTGGTTCCTCTTTTTCTCAGGGAAACTCAAGCTTAGATGTCAGGTTGGCTCTGGAAAGGGTACTGAAGGCCTGGCAGGGAGTGGTAGTGTGAGAGATGAGGACCACCTAATGGCGTTTTTCTTGGGTAATTTTAGACACTCCCTTGGTTTTCTAGGCCCAAGTGTGGCTGAACCGTATCAGCCTTTGCTCTTTCCTGTGCTAATTAGTGCTGCTTTCTGTCAGAGAAGCCGGCAGAGCTGACTTTGCAGTTCCTTCTGTAGTATATCGTCACTCTTGCCAGTTTTCTCCAGATGATTTTTCTTCAGCTCAGTAATTAGTTCTGTTTGTAGCAAATGGTTTGGGATGTTGAGATCAGAGAGATGGCCTTTGTCCATGGTCTGGAAACTCTGCTTTCCTGCTAGTTCAAAGATGAGGAGGAAAGAAATGTTGAGCACCTTTGACCTTGGTTTCACAGAGTTCAGATTCATTGTGGCTGCAGGCATCCTCTTTATATCTTCTTCTTTTAAAAGCCTCTTATTTTGCTTATAAAATAAGAAATCCTATAAATATACAAATTATGCTATACTTGGGAAGTAAGTGGATTATACTAGCTTACTTCACTGAAGCATATATATCATGCTGCTAACTCCTGGAGTAGTTTAAAAATATTCCAGTAGTCCTAGCTAGATTGTGCTATCAATTTCTCACTGATTAAAAATATTGCATTTAAAATCCATACATTTCTCATATTGTAATTATTTGTTATGTCCTATGCTACCAGTGTTGTTTCCCAGGTGGTGCTAGTAGTAAAGAACCTGCCTGCTAATGCAGGAGATGTGAGAGACACAGGTTCAGTCCCTGGGTTGGGAAGATCCTCTGGAGAAGGGCATGGCAGCCCACTCCAGTATTCTTGCCTGGAGAATCCCATGGACAGAGGAACCTGGCAGGTTATAGTTCATAGTGCTGCACAGAGTTGGACATGACTCAAGCGACTTAGCATGCACACACATGCTACCAAATGTGAGTAATTTAGCTTGGGCAAGACTTTTTACTTTTCCTTGCTTCATTTTGCTCTTTCACAAAGTAGAGGTAGTTTTGTGATGGCTAAATGCAATAATGCTAGCCTAATATCTAGATATAAAGTAAGAAAAATTAGAAGTAGAATGAAAAAAGCTAAGGGGTTTCAGAGGCTGAGGTGGTGGAGGGATGGACATTGGGAGAGGCTTTATAGAAGGGGTACTTTTCTGTTGAACCTTGGAAATTTGTTGGGTCATGTCACGGTGGGAGGAGCACATCTCATACCAAAGGGACAGGGATACTGAGAAACAGGACTGAGAAAGTGCACTTAGTTTAGCTAAAGAACAGTGAGGAATTAGCACCAGACGGGAACTCTCAAGCCAGATGATAATTGAGGGCTTTGGATTCCCTAGCCTAGCTAATGCAGAAGGCAATGGCACCTCATTCCAGTACTCTTGCCTGGAAAATCCCATGGGCAGAGGAGCCCGGTAGGCTGCAGTCCATGGGGTCACGTGGAGTCAGACATGACTGAGCTACTTCACTTTCACTTTTATGCATTGGAGAAGGAAATGGCAACCCACTCCAGTGTTCTTGCCTGGAGAATCCCAGGGATGGGGAGCCTGGTGGACTGCCGTCTCTGGGGTCGCACAGAGCAGGACACAACTGAAGTGACTTTGCAGCAGCAGCAGCAGCAGCAGCCTAGCTAAGCAACTTAGACTGATTCAGAGATGGGGTTTGGTAAAATTGACGTCAAGAGTTAGATTGGATTCCCAGGTCTTAGAATCTAGACCTAATTTCCACTCTAGAGTCTATGCAGGACTTGCAGGAATTACGTGACACAAGTCTGATTCAAGGTGATACTGTCTTATTTCCTGTCTCACTCTGGACAGGCAGTGTGCAGGAGCAGCTATATTTTTTTGCCCCCATTACCCAAGGATGAATGTCCACTGTGGTGTGACCCTTGAGCCAGAGGAATATTCTACACCATTTTTACTAGCTGTCTTCAGCCACGTTAAGTGCTACATAAAGCACATCCAGCAAGCCCACATTGCCAAAGCGCCAGGTCCTTGCTGTCATCCACACAGAACCCTCTTCCAGGGAACACACACACAGTCAATACCTTTTGGTGAGAGAGTAGACACTGTGAGTGGGCTTTGTGCTTGATTCTTCCTTGAGGGAACACAACAGCAGATTAGCAGCCTTATTGGCCTTTGCAGAAGATAAAAATTTAGACTTTTCTGGAAAATGTTCTGAAGCCCAATGGTTTTAGCTGAGGCTGATGCCCAATGGTTTTAGCTAAGGCTGATTTAAAGCTATTGAGCAACATTGTAAGCAACTATACTAAAAAAAAAATTAATTTGAAAAATAAAGCTTTTGAGCCATTTTGTCCCCATTTTATAACAGCATGAATTTCTTGGTGAACCTTTATGGTGGGCATATGCTATTCTCTTAAAATCAGAGTAACATAACCCCAAAGGGAGTGACGTTTATTATTCCAGAGAAGTTTCAGAAATCATAATATGTGTAACTTTCCATAAACTAATCTACATTTCTAATTTACAGGCAGGAGATGTTAGCTTGTATTGCATCTTCCAGCCAAGGGACGATTATTCACTGTTCATCTCACATCTTAGGTGGCTACAACTTGAAGTGATTTTGCAGCCATGAAGCATTCTATTCTGAGGACTGTTTCCCTTTCTGTTGCGGTCGATGAACTTCTCTGTTAGTATCAGATTTATCTATGCTGTGTCTAATGGAAAGGACAGTAATTTTATGATGACTTCCTCATCCTTTATGATAGGCAAGCTTTTATCAGATGCGCCTGTTAGGCTCAAGGGCCATAGGATAATGAATATATTTGACATTCACCAACTATTTCCGAGCAACTATTGAGTTAGACACTCAAATCCCAAGCCATGTTATCATGTATTTATGAACTTCAAATTCCTTTTCCTTTTTTTAAAACTTTTTTTTTTTTTTGGCTGTGTCACATGGCATAGAGGACCTTAGTTCTGACCAGGGATCAAACTGCAACCCCTGCAGTGGGAGCTTGGAGTCTTAACCACTGGACCACCAGGAAAGTCCCTTGAATTCTTTTTTAAAGTAAAATATGTGTATGTAAATATCTTTTAAATAGAACTATAGATTAGGAAGGTATTTTGATATTTCGGAGATAGCATTCAGCACTCTGCGTGGTTCCCTCCCCACCCCCAACCCGCACCTCTCCATCCAATCTGCATCACTAGCCTGAGACTTCTTTGTCCGCAGTCCTTAGACTTAGACATCTGGATTTGTTTCAGTTCCTTGGAGATGCCAAGCAATCTTCTCCCTCAAATCTTTCAGATATAGTTTCCTTCCTGGAAGGCTCTTCATCACAACTGTTCTTTCCACTAGCTAGCCTCTCCCTTGCATTCAGGTCTTGGCTGGATTATGACTTGTTTAGGAAAGCATTTCCTGGACTCTTAAGGCTCAGATCTCTTTGATTTTGCTCCCATATCTCTGGTTTATGTATGTTTTCTCTTCCAGAATTTTATATGGCTGAACAATTTGTTTTAGGCCTGTTTTATGCATTAGACTATGATTTGCACAAGAGCAGGTGTTTTGCTCACTACTGTAGTTCCAGAGCTTAGGATATTTACAAAAGACATTTGATAATTGGCTAAGAGATTATTTTGTTTGAACCTTCTTTTACATCAGACTTCTGAAGCCCAGAGATGATAAATGCTTTGTACAGGGAATGCAGGAGTTGAGTTAACATTCAGTTTCCTGACCCCGAGTCCTATGTCTATGCTTCTACAATGCCAGAGTGGGAGAGAGGACAGCTGGGTTGTGGGAAATGCTTCTCTAGGTGGCAGAAGTGACAGAGGCAGCATTCTGCATATATGCTCTTGTCTTCTAGCCAAGCTGAATTAAAAAAATTTTTCTTCAGATTTACAGAAAAGTTGTGACCAATACAAAGAATTATCGTATACTCTTTATCTGCTGCTGCTGCTGCTAATTCCCTTCAGTCGTGTCCGAATCTGTGTGATCCCATAGACAGCAGCCCACCAGGCTCCCCTCTCCTTGGGGTTCTCCAGGCAAGAGTACTGGAGTGGGGTGCCATTGCCTTCTCCTACTCTTCATCTAGATTCTCCAAATGTTAACGTTTTATCTTTTTATCTCATCATCAATCATGCCATATATATATATGTATATATATACATATATATGTGTATGTGTTTATTCCCTGAATTACTCACCAGTACAATGCATATATGATATTTCCTTGTCTCTCATTAGTTTAGCCTGTATTTTATTAGAAAAAGAACAATAGCTAACCACAATTATCAAAATTAGAATGTTAAACATTAATACATTATTATCTAATCTACAGTCATCATATTTTACCACCTATCCCCGTAGTTACCAATTATTCTAGCAAAAGAAAATCCAGGATCATGTGCTTCACTCTGTTGTCATATCTCTTTTAATATGGAAATATTTCTTTGTTTTGTGTCAGTTTTCTAGAAAGTATAGGCCAAGAGTTTGATAGACTGTCCCTTAATGTGGATTTGCTTGTGTCTCCTTGTGATGAGACTAGCTTTGCACTTTTGGCAGAAACGCTGCAGATTTAATGTTTGGTTCACAGTGTGCCATGTCAAGAGGCGCACAGCGCTCGTCTGTCCCATTGTTGTCAATACTGACTTTGATAACTTAAAGTGCTATCTGCCAGTTTTCTCTATTGCAAAGTTATGACTTTCCCTTTTGTAACTGATGACGTTCTCTGGGGAGATACTTTGAAAATATATAAATATTCTGTTACTTCTCAAAATTTCACCATGAGTTTTAGCACCACTAGAGATGCCTGACTCAATTAGTATTTTGCTAAATGATATTTTTCTAATTTCACAATTTCTTCCACATTTTGCTTGTTAACTTAATTTTCTTCCATTACTTTGTTAATACCAGCTGAACCCATGGATTATTGCTTTATTAATAGGTTTTAATGAATAATTATTAAATAATTTAAATTATTTATTAAACATTTATTAAAATTTATTTATTGAAATTTATTTGTTGAATAATAATAAATTTATTGTTAAATTATTTAATAAATAATTTATTATTTATTTAGATATTTACATTATGTCAGCTTTGGCAAATATGAGTCTTTCACACTGGCTCCTAGAACCTTTGTTCTGTTCTCATGTTTTAGTTCTTTACTTTCTGGTACAACAATGTTTCAAGTTCATTTTGTCATCTCCCTGCCTTAGAATTGGCCATTTATCCATGGAGATGTGCTTATTTCTATGGAGCATAATCACTTCTAGACCCTTTCACACATTTGTATCTATTTTTGTAACTGCTTCCATGTCCATGTGTCTATATTTCTCCTGCTGCTGCTAAGTCGCTTCATTCGTGTCCAACTCTGTGCGACCCCATAGATGGCAGCCCACCAGGCTCCCCTGTCCCTGGGATTCTCCAGGCAAGAACACTGGAGTGAGTTGCCATTTCCTTCTCCAATGCATGAAAGTGAAAAGTGAAAGTGAATTCGCTCAGTCGCGTCTGACTGTTTGCGATCCCACGGACTGCAGCCCACCAGGATCCTCTGTCCATGGGACTTTCCAGGCAAGAGTACTGGAGTGGGGTGCCATCGCCTTCTCCAATATTTCTCCTATTTACACATAAAACCCAACACTTTATACTGATGTCTCCATTTCCAGGCCAGTATCACCTGGTTCCTTTCCGTTTCTCCCTTTCTTTCATTCCAGCTTTATCCCTTTCCTTATTTATAACTTCCCTTTACAACAGTGAGAAACTTACCTCTCATTATCCCAGTATAATAACTCATTTTCTAATTCTACAACACAAAGAAAATAGTTTCAGAATTGCTAACCCATGCCCCTGGAAGAGAAGCCTCCTAACTAGAGTTTACTGTCTGTTAAAAAATTTTCTTTAGCCTAAGGTCATTTTGTCTAAATCCTGTATGTGAATATTCCTTAGGTTACTCACATGGTTGGGTTATTCTTTTGATGTATTGTATTCTTTTGTTTTGTCTTTGTACTCTATTGTAGAATTCTCTTCTTTATCCTTTCTGATTTTCTTTTGCTTTCATTCTTTTCCATTTTGAGGGGATGTGAAATACTAATGTTGTTCCACAAGTCAGAATGGTGTCAAAAAGTATACGCAGAAGGGTCCTGGTCCATGCCCTTCCATGCCTTGCGCTCCATCCTCCCCCATCTTCTCCAGGTAACCAGTCGCACTAGTTTCTGCCTTATCCTTCCTCTATTGTTTTTTGCCCAAGTGCTCAGATACTTTATTCTCCCTTGTTTCTTAATAAAAGAACTCTCTTTGCATTCCACCTCACTTTGTAGAGCTCGCTTCGTCCTTTGTATGGTTGCTTTGTCCTTTACTGTGTAGATAGTATCACAACTTCTTCAACTAACCTTGTTCATTTGGGCATGTTGCTGCTAATATTTTTCTTTAACAAGTGGTGCAAGTAATATTCTGTGTACAACTATTTTCAAATTGTTGGTGGCTATAATTAAGCTATAATTTTGTCTGATTTTTAATTCTGATATAATTTGCATTTTGAGCCATTCTCTCTCTCTCCACATATACACACACATAATTTATAATATTAATATATTTTTGCTAAGAATAAAGACATTTCATTTTACTCTTAAATGTTGAAGTGTATAATTATCAAGAATATGGATATTCTCTTAGATAACCACAGTAATTGATGTAACATCATTTAACATTGATATATTGCTATTATCTGCATCCTGTGTTCAAATGTTATCAAACTGACCCAGTAATGTTTTTGTAGCTTGGTTTTCCTGGTTCAGGATCCAGTTCAGCATCATATGTTCATGTAGTTTTCATGTCTCTTTGGTCTCCTTTTTCCTGAAACAGTTCTGTTTGATGTCTGCTCATGACACATTCAGGTAGTGCATTTTTGGCAGGAATGTCAGTGAGAGGTTATTGTGCCCTTTTCAGTACATCATTTCAAGAGTCATATAATATTCATATATCCCAGTATTGGTGTTCATTTTATTCCATGGTTGAGGTGAAATGTCTTCAAGATATTTCCTTTGTTAGCGTGTTGCTTTCCTTTTGTAATTAGTAAGGAATTCTGGAGAATACTTTGAATCTCCAAAGTATTATAAATAACATTTTCTTAAATCAAATTTTTACCTACTAATTCTATTCATTAATTGTTTTCTAGCTGAATCAGATTATCTCTGTTTATTACTTAGGATTATACTGTAAGGAAGAATTTTCTCTTCCCTCCATATATTATTTTCTTCATTTGTTTCTTTGTATCAGTATAAATTCAGGAGTTTTATTTTATTCAAGTAGTTATAATATTAATGCATTTTTAATAATATGATTTTTGATGTTCAAATTGTTCAAGATCTTTCAGCCAATTCCTGGATGACACACTGTCATCATTTTTTGAGCAGTTCCTCACTTCCTACAGAAAGTGAAGAGGAACAAAAAAGCCTCTTGATGAAAGTGAAAGAGGAGAGTGAAAAAGTTGGCTTAAAATTCAACATTCAGAAAACTAAGATCATGGCATCTGATCCCATCACTTCATGGGAAATATATGGGGAAACAGTGGAGACAGTGTCAGACTTCATTTTGGGGGGCTCCAAAATCACTGCAGATGGTGACTGTAGCCATGAAATTAAAAGACGCTTACTCCTTGGAAGGAAAGTTATGATCAACCTGGATAGCATATTCAAAAGCCAAGACATTACTTTGCCAACTAAGGTCCGTCTAGTCAAGGCTATGGTTTTTCCAGTAGTTATATGTGGATGTGAGAGTTGGACTGTGAAGAAGGCTGAGCACCAAAGAATTGATGCTTTTGAATTGTGGTGTTGGAGAAGACTCTTGAGAGTCCCTTGGACTGCAAGGAGATCCAACCAGTCCATTCTGAAGATCGGCCCTGGGATTTCTTTGGCAGGAATGATGCTAAAGCTGAAACTCCAGTACTTTGGCCACCTCATGCAAAGAGTTGACTCACTGAAAAAGACTCTGATGCTGGGAAGGATTGGGGGCAGGAGGAGAAGGGGACGACAGAGGATGAGATGGCTGGATGGCATCACTGACTTGATGGACGTGAGTCTGAGCGAACTCCAGGAGATGGTGATGGACAGGGAGGCCTGGTGTGCTGCGATTCATGAGGTTGCAAATAGTCAGATACGACTGAGTGACTGAACTGAACTGAATTCATCTCCTACTGCGATAAGAAGTTCAGGGTTCATCTTGTATTTTTCCTATCTCAGCCTTAGAGTCACTCTTTTCTTCTAGGAGTTTTGACTACTCTTGATTTAGTTAGATCAGATTCATACTGTCTGGTGCTTTTCTAATCGTCTCTTCACTGTCCCTGAGTACAGCTCTGTTCTAGGCTGGTCAGCCTCCTCACTGCGTGGTTCATGTACAATACTGACAGTTCTGCCAGGTTCACACTCGTTCTGTTCTGCTTGCTGCCTACCCATCTCAACTGTCTCTGAGATCTGGTTCTTTTCTCCTTCTGTTCACGATGGGTGCTTGTGCAGAACAGCTGCATCGACACCTGGAACTCATTCATCCTTAGGCTTGATTCCACAGAATTGCCTGGCTAGACAAGTGCCTTCCTCCTTCAGGAATTCTTGTATGTTTCCAGAAGCTGCTCAATTGGAAAAAGAATTTAGCTTCTTGGGAAGGGGAGGATTTAGTTTTTAATGAAAGGTTATATGAATATCTTCAATCCTTTGCAACAACGTCTGACATATTCATGAGCTCCTCCCACCTGACCATGAAGAGCTTCCTAAGAAACCCCAACCCACGGTCCATTTCTCCCTTCTTTGAACTCCTACTGTGCTTGGAGTTTGAAGGGTACAATTTAGCTTTTGTTTGTGTTTCTGCTTTTTCTGTGATTGCTTCAAATGTTCCATAATGGTTACTTAAGGGAAAAGACTGTTTTTGTATATACATGCATATCTGTGTGTACATACATATGAATGATTTCTCATATAGTACCTGGCCTCACTCCCCACACACAGAGACACACACACACATAGTGCTGCAGTTCAGTTCAGTTCAGTTCAGTCGCTCAGTCGTGTCCAACTCTTTGCGATCCCATGAATCACAGCATACCAGGCCTCCCTGTTCATTACCATCTCTCAGAGTTCACTCAGACTCATGTCCATCGAGTCCGTGATGCCATCCAGCCATCTCATCCTTGGTCGTCCCCTTCTCCTCCTGCCCCTAGTCCCTCCCAGCATCAGAGTCTTTTCCAATGAGTCAACTCTTCTCATGAGGTGGGCAAAGTACTGGAGTTTCAGCTGTAGCATCATTCCTTCCAAAGAAATCCCAGGGTTGATCTCCTTCAGAATGGACTGATTGGATCTCCTTGTAGTCCAAGGGACTCTCAAGAGTCTTCTCCAACACCACAATTCAAAAGCATCAATTCTTAGCTAAATTGTATCCTTCCCAAGAGGCTAAATTCTTTCCTCTGGGTGATTTCTGAATAGCAGTTTAAGTCAATATATTATCTTGATAGTAGGAAAAAAAAAAAGGAATCTCAATGTCTACATAACCATTGCTTAACTGATGCTATATTTTCTCTTTACTTTATATTTTTCCCATTAAAGCTATTCCCTAGGAGTTAATTTTAGTTTTTCGATATATTTAGATTTTAAATGCTGCTAGCAAAACAAAGCAAAGAAGTTCTATTGTATTCTTATTCTAGAATGTTTGTGGAATTTACTTTTTCAATATTTTCATTAATTCCATAAACACTTAACAAAAGTCTACTACATGCAGTGCACTGTGCTAAGCTCTGGTGTAGGAGAAAGTCTACCGAGGAAGTAACAGTTAAGGTGGGGCCAGCAAGATGAGCAGTTGTCAGGTGACACCTAGGAGGAAGAGGATTTTAGCAAAAGGAACAGCATAGGTGTCTGGGGTGGAAAAGGGCTTAGAGAAAATGCTCAGAGCATAGTGAGCATGAGGGAGGTTGGTTTGAAGGGACTTGCAGATGGAGGTAGGGACTCCAACATAAGGAGCTTAAAGGGTATGTAAGAGTTTTGGGTTTTATACCACATACAAGGCATTAAAATGAAGGAAAGGAAGTTCTGAATCTGAATGCAGAGTTCAAAAGAATAGCAAGGAGTTCCAAAGAATAACAAGGAGAGATAAGAAAGCCTTACTCAGTGATCAGTGCAAAGAAATAGAGGAAAATAATAAAATGGGAAAGACTAGATCTCTTCAAGAAAATTAGAGATACCAAGGGAACATATCATGCAAAGAGAGGCACACTAAAGGACAGAAATGGTATGGACCTAACAGAAGCAGAAGATGTTAAGAAGAGGTGGCAAGAATACACAGAAGAATTATACAAAAAAAATCTTCATGACCCAGATAATCATGATAATAACCACACATGCTGGTGTGACCACTCACCTAGAGTTAGACATCCTGAAATGTGAAGTCAAGTGAGCCTTAGGAAGCATCACTACGAACAAAGCTAGTGGAGGTGATGGAATTCCAGCGGAGCTGTTTCAAATCCTAAAAGATGATGCTGTGAAAGTGCTGCACTCAACATGCCAGCAAATTTGGAAAACTCAGCAGTGGCCACAGGATTGGAAAAGGTCAGTTTTTATTCCAATCCCAAAGAAGGGCAATGCCAAAGAACACTCAAATTATCACACAATTGCACTCATCTCACAGGCTAGCAAAGTAATGCTCAAAATTCTCCAAGACAGGCTTCAATAGTACATGAACTGAGAACTTCCAGATGTTCAAGCTGGTTTGAGAATAGGCAGAGGAACCAGAGATCAAATTGCCAACATCTGTTGGATCATGGAAAAAGCAAGAGAGTTCCAGAAAAACATCTACTTCTGCTTTATTGAGTATACCAAACCTTTGACTGTGTGGGTTACAACAAACTGTGGAAGATTCTTCAAGAGATGGGAATACTAGACCGACTCGCTTGCCTCCTGAGAAACAGGTATGCAGGTCAGGAAGCAACAATTAGCTCTGGCCATGGAACAATGAACCATTTCTAAACTGGGAAAGGAGTACATAAAGGCTATATATTGTCACCCTGCTTATTTAACTTCTGTGCAGAGTACATCATGTGAAATGTTGAGCTGGATGAAATACAAGCTGGAATCAAGATTACTGTGAGAAATATCAATAATCTCAAATATGCAGATGACACTACCCTTATAGCAGAAAGCAAAGAGGAACTAAAGAGTCTCTTGATGAAAGTGAAAGAGGAGAGGGTAAAAGCTGGCTTAAAACTCAACATTCAAAAAACTAAGATTGTGGCATCCAGTCCCATCATTTCATGGTAAATAGATGGGGAAATGATGGAAACAGTAACAGACTTTATTTTCTTGGGCTCCAAGATCACAGCAGAGGGTGACTGCAGCCATGAAATTAAAAGACACTTGTTCCTTGGAAGAAAAGCTATGACTAACCTAGAGAGCATATTAAAAAGCAGACATTACTTTGTCAACAAAAGTCTATCTAGTCAAGGCTATGGTTTTTCCAGTAGTCATGTATGGATGCGAGAGTTGGACTATAAGGAAAGCTGAGTGCCAAAGAACTGATACTTCTGAAGTGTGGTTTTGGAGAAGTCTCTTAAGAATCCCTTGGATTGCAAGCAGATCTAACCAATCCATCCTAAAGGAAATCAGTCTTGAATATTCATTGGAAGGACTGATGCTGAAGCTGAAACTCCAATGCTTTGGTCACCTGATGCGAAGAACTGACTCATTAGAAAAGACCCTGATGCTGGGAAAGATTGAGGGCAGGAGGAAAAGGGGATAACAGAGAACGAGATGGTTGGATGGCATCACCGGCTTGATGGACATAAATCTGAGCAAGCTCCAGGGGCTGGTGATAGACACCTGGCTTGTTCTAGTCCATGAGATCACAAAGAGTCAGACATGACTCAGCAACAGCTGAACTGAACTGACTGAAAAGAAGTTCATCAGATTATAGTGAACAGCTTTATATATTTAGCCCTTAACAGTTTGATCCCTGGGTCAGGAAGATCCCCTGGAGTAGGAAAGGCAACCCACTCCAGTATTTTTGCCTGAAAAATCCCATAGACAGAAAAGTCTAGCAGTCTATGGTCCATAGTCTACAGTCTCACAAAGAGTCATACATGACTGAACATGCATGCAGACAGATAGCCTTTTAACATGGTTTAGTATATGTATGGACTTCCCTGGTGGCTTGGTGGTAAAGAACCTGCCTGTTAATGCAGAAGAAATGAATTCAATCCATGGATCAGGAAGATCCCCTGGAAAAAGTAATGGCCACCCACTCCAGTATTCTTGCCTGAGACATCCCATGAACAGAGGATCCTGGTGAGCTATAGTCCAGGGGGTTGAAAAAGAGACGGGTACAACTTAGTGACTAAACAACAACAATACATGCATGTATTATTGAAATATAATTGCTTTAAAGTGTTGCACCAGTTTCTGTTGTATAACAACATATACATCCCCCCATCCCACCCTTGTAAATCATCACAGAGAATGGAGCTGAGCTCCCTATACTATATAGCAACCTCCCACTAGCTGTCTGATTTACCCATGGTAGTGTATATATGTCAGTGCTATTCTTTCAATTCATATCACCCTTTCCTTCCCCCACTGTGTCCACAAGTTCATTCTCTGTCTGTGTCTCTATCCCTGCCCTGAAAATAGGTTCATCAGTACCTTTTTTTTTTCCTTCTAATTGATTACTAACCTCATAGTGTTGTGGTTGGAAAAGATACTTGTATTATTTCAATTTCTTTAATTTGCAAAGGCTTGATTTATAACCCAAGATATGATCTATCCTGGAGAATATTTTATGTACTTGACAAGAAATTGCATTCTGCTGCTTTCAGATGGAATGCCCTATAAATATCAATTAAGTTTATCTGGTCCAGTGTGTCATTTAAGGCTTGCATTTCCTTATTAATTTTCTGTTTGAATAACCTGTCCATTGGTGTAAGTGAAGTGTTAGTAGTCTATATAGTGTTAGTAGTCAGTAATAGTCTCCCACTATTATTGTGTTCCTGCCAGTTTCCCCTTTTGTTGCTGTTAACATTTGCCTTATGTATAGAAATGCTCATATGTTTGGTGCATAAGTATTTACAATTATTGCATCTTCTTCTGGATTGGTCCCTTGATCATTATGTAGTATCCTTCTTTATCTCATGATAGCCTTTATTTTAGAGTCTATTTTGTTTGATATGAGTATTGCTACCCCAGTTTCTTTTCATTCATTTACATGGAATATCTTTTTTTTCCGTCCCCTCTTTTTCAGTCTGTATGTGTCTCTAGGTCTAAAGTGGGTCTCTTGTAGATAACCATACATATGGGTCTTGTTTTTGTGTCTGTTCAACCCATCTGTGTATTTTGGTTAGAACATTTAATTTATTTACATTTAAGGTAATTATCAATATGTATGATTTATTACCATACATAAGGTTCGATTTGGTTCTATTACCATTTTCTTAATGGTTTGGGGTTTGCTTTTGTAGATCTTTTCTTCTCTTGTGTTTCCTGCCTAGAGAAGTTCTTTTAGCAGTTGTTGTGAAGCTGGTTTGGAATCCACTGTATCTGAGATCCACCACATGAAGTGTTGTGTTTGTTTTGAAGGTTTGGTACCACTGGATGATTTTTAGTCACTATTATTGCCAACATCCACTGGATCATGGAAAAAACAAAAGAGAGTTCTAGAAAAACATCTATTTCTGCTTTATTGACTATGCCAAAGCCTTTGACTGTGTGGATCACAATAAACTTTGGAGAATTCTGAAAGAGATGGGAATACCAGACCACCTGACCTACCTCTTGAGAAACCTATATGCAGGTCAGGAAGCAACAGTTAGAACTGGACATGGAGCAACAGACTGGTTCCAACAGGAAAAGGAGTATGTCAAGGCTGTATATTGTTATCCTGCTTATTAAACTTACATGCAGAGTACATCATGCAAAATGCTGGACTGGATGAAGCACAAGCTGGGATCAAGAATGCCTGGAGAGATATCAATAACCTCAGATATGCAGATGATGCCACCCGTATGGCAGAAAGTGAAGAGGAACTAAAAAGCCTCTTGATGAAAGTGAAAGAGGAGAGTGAAAAAGTTAGCTTAAAGCTCAACATTCAGAAAACTAAGATCATGGCATCCGATCCCATCACTTCATGGGAAATAGATGGGGAAACAGTGGAAACAGTGTCAGACTTTATTTTTGGGGGCTCCAAAATCACAGCAGATGGTGATTGCCGCCATGAAATTAAAAGACGCTTACTCCTTGGAAGGAAAGTTATGACCAACCTACATAGCATATTCAAAAGCAGAGACATTACTTTTCCAACAAAGGTCCATCTAGTCAAGGCTATGGTTTTTCCAGTGGTCACATATGGTCCAGGGATGTGAGAGTTGGACTGTAAAGAAAGCTGAGCACTGAAGAATTGATGCTTTTGAACTGTGATGTTGGAGAAGACTCTTGGGAGTCCCTTGGACTGCAAGGAGATCCACCCAGTCCATTCTAAAGGAGACCAGTCCTGGGTGTTTACCTGAAGGACTGATGCTGAGGCTGAAACTCCAGTACTTTGGCCACCTCATGTGAAGAGTTGACTCATTGGAAAAGACCCTGATGCTGGGAGGAATTGGGGGCAGGAAGAGGAGGAGACAACAGAGGATGAGATGACTGGATGGCATCACTGACTTGATAGACATGAGTTTGAGTAAACTCCAGGAGTTGATGATGGACAGGGAGGCCTGACGTGCTACAGTTCATGGGTTCGCAAAGAGTCAGACACGACTGAGCGACTGAATTGAACCGATTACAAGTAATGAGCATATTGCAAAGCTGATTTACTTTTGGCACCACATTTTCCTATTGGTTGGCTGAGGGAAGAGTGTCAGGATAGCTGTGAGTTTGGAACTACATGTGATGTGGGAGATCACGAGTTCCCAAGGGCACTGGCCACTCCAGCATTGCTTCAAAGGCCTGGAAAGTATGTAGAGATTTACTTCTTTCTGATCCTTAAAATCTAGGTTAAGAAATGAATGCCTATGATGTCATGTATCAGCTGTTAGCAACATCTTTGTTTTTATGTTCAGAGCGTCTGTGACCTATTTCTGTTTAAACAAGTATAACTATCATTCCACTGGACTCATTTAGTGGAGAATTTAACTTAAAATACAAGAACAAAAATACCACAGGGTGGAGGAGACCTGAATTTTTACAATTTTCAGTATCATATGAATACTACCAACTTATTACTTTTTTTGCTAACTTAATCAATATGAGGTTAATAAAAAAAATAAAATCACTGTTCAGAATTGTGAATATTGAAATAAAAGTGAGGATCCAGCACTGTGGATTTCCTTCTCTTTGTAGCACAATAGCTTTGTTGAAAAGTGAAGTATATCAGCAACTCAAATTTAAGGAAAAAAAAGCCCAGCACTTTCTTCCAGCATTTACCCCTCTTTTTCAGTGTGTAATTAGATATAATACCCATCAATTTGAATTGCCAATGAATAACTCAACCAGGATCATTTTTGACTAGGAAAACATATCGTGTTCTTCTCTTATATCTCCCACATAACAGATAGAAATACTCAACAAATCCTCGTTGAATCTGCTTTTTTCACACTGCAGTAGGATATAACTAATTTTAGAAGATTTGCTGTTCTGGCACTGTTTCCAGTCTAGATGGAGGCCAGAGACTGTCTCATAGTTTAGTTTCAAATAAAAATATATTTAGTTATTAAATGAGAAAGCAAGCTCTCGGTGAGTTGTTTAGGTACGTCCTCTATATCCTTGCTTTTGAAAAGCACACAATAGAAAACAATAGCTAGAAAATAGAGGGCAGTAGGGTCAGAGAGGCCAGGTGGTTTGCAGATTGAGTAGACACTTATTGGTAATGAAGACCATTAGGGTTTTTAATCTAGATGAGATGTGAAGCCAATGGAATATCAGAACAGAGGGAACAGAGTGTGCTGAGGCCCTGAGGAGACAGAACCAACCACATGGAAGCTGTGAACAGTTCCACACTGGGCTGGAGCATCAGCTGCTTAGCAGAATCAAGTAGGCAGAGACTGTTGTTGTTCAATTGCTCAGTCCATGTCCAGCTCTTTGTGACCCCATGGACTGCAACACTCTGGGCTTCTCTGTCCTTCACCATCTCCCAGAGCTTGCTCAAACTCATGTGCATCGAACTGCTGATGCCATTCAACCATCTCATCCTCTGTCATCTCCTTCTCCTCCTGCCTTCAATCTTTCCCAGCATCTGGGTCTTTTTCAATGAGTCATTTCTTTCCATCAGGTGGCTAAAGTATTGGAGTTTCAGCTTCAGCCTTTCAATGAATATTCAGGACTGATTACTTTTAAGATTGACTGGTTTGATCTCCTTGCAGTCCAAGGCATAGACTAGAAAGTGCTTATTAATTTTAAGATCTCCTGAGTGTTCTTAACAATTTCCTTGGAATAGGGAGAGAAGGAGGCAGGGATTAGTGAGTTAAAGGATGGTTTTCAGAGCCTCAGGTCTTTTAGAGGTGCAGGGACTGACTGTTAAGCAGGAGTAGAAGGCTCAGTGGGAGGGTTGTGTAAAGAGGGTTCACTCTTTTAGCCAGTGAAGTTGTGCTCTTTTTTACTTTGTGTCTTAGAATTTCACATCACATTTCACTTGAAAAGTAGAGCTGTGCTGTTTTAAAAAGAAGGTGTTAAAAATAAAACTAAAGGGGTAGAAAATTAAGATATCAGTGTGGATGATCCTTTCAAGAAAGGTGGCTGACAAAGAAGAGATGTAGCAGAATGGGATATAGTTGGGGAGGAAGATCTGTAGATAAGGTAGAAACATTTCTTTTGTTAAGATAGAACCACAAAAGGCTTGCTTTTAGGTTGCTAAGAAGGAACTTAGAATGTGACAATTTGATAGAAAGGATGATGGGAAACAGTAGATGATGACTGAGCTCCTATTGTCAGTGGAAGGGGATTGAATCCATAGCAGACATGAATAGATGTGAGGAGAAAAGCTCAAGGATTTCTCTTGACTGTTTTTTCCCTTTATGCTTTAAATAACCATTTAAATAGGCACATTTCTTCAGAAAGCCAATTCTCATATCTAGTATTATCTTGGTACTTTTGTCAAGAATCTTCAATTATTTTTCTCTTTATTCATCCTTAAGAGGATGAATCTTGGTTAAGTATGTCAACTATCTTCAAACTCAATTTGATCAAAGGTCAACTCTTTTTATGGTAGTTTAAGAATGTATTGAACAAATATTGAAATTCACTTTTATACGCTTTCTTTTTTATAGACTCCCAGAGCAGGCTGAGTCTTTAAATGTCAAATCACTGTTTCAGTCTTCAGAACAGATGAAAAATCTATGTAGTTTTTTCCTTAGAATCTCTGCTAAAGAAATTCTCTAATCTGCTTTAAAACTAACTCTCACCATTAGCAAGGTTTTCAATCAAAAGGAAACTTGATCTCATTACTAAACTGGTTTAGTATTGCTGCCCGTTGAACAGAATGCCTCAGACTTCAGAGGAGGTAGAGAGGGGCCACACATCAGCTTCTCTATGTGCAGAATCACAGCCACAGAGACCTTATTCTTGCTGTCCAGGTAGCACACACAGCAGGTGCAGTCACTGAATGCTTCTTCTCATCCCCGCGTCATTTGTTGTTGCAGAAATCAACTGTGATTTGAGGCCTCAAAGTACAGCCCAAAGACAGTAACATCAACTCACTGACGATCTTGTTAGAATCTTCTGAATAAGATTTTTTTAACAGGAACCTTAAATGATTCATGTGGACTAAAGTCTAGGAATCATAGCTTTATGGTATCCTTTGGAACCATTGCATACGGGCTGGCTGGATTTCAGAATTCCCCTTCCCAATGAGTAGTGCTTTTCTCTTGCACATCTTTGGATTTCTCGTGCTTAGCACAGTGCCTGGCACTTGATTCCTGGATTTCCTTTAATTCCACAACTCAGTCCATGTCTACCTAGTGAGTGAGTTACAGAATCAGCCCAGTGTCACAGTATAATCTTTTGGGAACTACGTGAAATTCATATCAACAATGTTGACCATCATCGATATTTTGGGTCATGTGTTGTGAAACGGTAAATGTACTTTAATTTGAGAAGCTCTCTATTTCTTTTGGGATGATCTCTATTTTTAATCAAAGCCAATCTGGATTTCCATATTCCTATTTTTCTTGGATTCAGCTTATCTTGTGCTATTTTTTTTTTCCTTTCTCACCTTCTTTTTGTCCCAAGTGATGATGCAAGTGGAAGGAGGCCCTGTTTGAATTATTCTTGTATCTTGTCTTTTCTTTTTAGTGTCATCAAGGTGACACTTCAGAGGCTCAGGGTGAGTGAAAGAAGAATCAGAGGGCTTTGTTCTTTCATCAGTATCTTTCAGGAGACTTTTCCCTGATTGGAACAATAGCATTGATTTTTCATGTTATCTGCTTTTCTCAGTATGATAAATAAGGCCTTAGCATGATAGATAATATTTACTTGTTTTTAGACTATTTATATATTTTTATTTCACACACATTCTACCATTTCCTTCTTTGGAAGGAAAAATAACAGTCTTTCCTAAGGACATTTCTGCTTGTCCTCCCTTTTCTTTCCTTTGTAGGCATACTGCAGGCTATTCAATATAGAAGGTTTTGTGCAATGATGAAGATGAATTATTCCTGCTAGCAGAGCATAATTTGGAGAAAGTTATTTTACCTGTTGCCAGAATTGGAAAGAGACAAAGAATACTACTTGGCTTTAACTTGTCAGCAAGAGCTCAGGAGAAAAGGGTTTCCTAACAAGTTGAAGAGGTGTTTATAAAACACCTGTCAACACTAAGGTGAGACTAAGATTTGTGCCAGTGTAAAACAGAGCTCAATTTTCATCTCCAGTTTCAACAGAATAAGTAGAGAAGGCAGATGATATCTAGGGTGGTGGCTTTCCTAGCCTACCAGCGAGATGTTCGGGTAAAACTTTGAAAAGACTCTAACCTTTGAATGCTCCCAGAGTAATCTTGTTGTGTAAGTATCCTGTGTGCACTTTTCCTAGGAAGGGTTAAAGTGAAAGAAGAGAAAATATTTTTTTGTGGTTGCTGAAATTTAGATCAGAAAATTGGGGCTTTAGAACTGTAAGTGGTAACCTTGAGTCAAATGCAAGATTGTCACTGCAGATATTTAAAAGGTGAGAAACTACTTAAGTTTTCTTTTCTTTTTAATAGATTTATTTATTTTAATTGGAGGCTAATTACTTTACAATATTGTAGTGGTTTTGCCATACATTGACATGGATCCGCCACAGGTGTACATGTGTTCCGCATCCTGAACCCCACTTCCACCTAGCCAAGCTTTCTTAAATGGCAGCAGGCTACAGTCTGCTACAAACGTCCAGAACAATCTCCTGGAAGGACAAAACAATTCTTAACTGAATAAAAAGCACCTTCCAGAATGCCAACAATACATGTAGGAGATGATTTTTAAAATGTCTTCTCAAGCTTGAACTCTTAAGTAGCTCCAAATCAAAAGCAACCTAGAGAGAGGTAATTGACATCTCCTTACATTTTTAATTTACATTTTTACTGCAGAAAAGGAAAAGCATTGCATATCTTCAAGCCAGTGGAAATTTGTGACTTATATTTTATTTTTATGAGTTTTATGTTGGAAGAATGACTCTGAGGTCAGCCATGGTCAGACTCTACATCTGATCCCTGAGAACCAGGAATTTTTCCTCATTAGATGAAGAGTGACTAACTCTTCCCTTGGCAGTGAGAATATTAAAAACAGTTCTTTTAGATTTGGTTGATTTTAGTCTTGTGATAGTGTTTTCAAGAAAGAAATACTAATGTATTCTGGCCTCAAATGGTCTTTCTCCTTGACTCCATTCCAGCCTGAGTTCTTCTCAGGAACCATAACCAAGGCATATGCAGTCAAATTTTATTTTATTTTAAATTTTAGTTTTACTTTATTTTAGTATGGACTTTAGATTAATGGGGCTTCCCTGGTAGCTCAGACCATAAAGAATCTGCCTGCAATGCAGGAGACCCAGGTTTGATCCCTGAGTCAAGAGGATTCCCTGGAGAAGGGAATGGCAACCCACTCCAGTATTCTTGCCTGGAGAATCTTATGGACAAGGGGCCTGGAGGGCCACAGTCCATGGGGTCACAAAGAGTCGGACACAACTGAGTGACTAACACTTTTGCTTATGTTAATTAGAGCTCTTTGAGAATGAGTGGGAGAGACTGTGTGAGCAGACTCTAGCAAGTTAGAATACAAACTTCGTTTACTAACCCCATGCCTCTTCTCCTGAGAAATGTCTACCATCTACATGGAAAAATTATAAATCATTTTTTCTTTCTTTCTTTTAATCCCACACTCATTTTAGAAGTTAGCTTTTTCTTAATGTCACAGCTCGTGATCTATGACACACTTATTTCAAGGTTGATCTTCTCTGTAACTCACTAGACAAAGAACATTTCAATCTCTCAGAATCCTCCATCTCTTCAGGGGAAGAACGGGAAGAAATGGCCTCTTTTAAACTAGTAAATGAAGGGATTTGTGGAGAGTCAAACATTTTTTAAAGGCTTTTTTTGGGTCACTTAGGTCAATTTTTAAGGCCATTAATTCTTTGATTTACGTTTGAGAATAAATATTGGGAAAATAATAATATATTAACATAATAAAATTATGTTAAGAGAACAAAGGAATTGAACTCCATTGAAATTGGATTCCAAGTGGATTATTGAGCACAGGCATCAGAACATTTGTAATTGTGCCTTTGTATAGCCTGTTGACAAAGGGAAAGAGCTTTGTGCTTTGATTCTATGACTTTTAAACTGATTTTGGTGCTAACTTCCAAAGCCAGGTGAAATATTAAAATATTTTCAAGGAGACTGGTGGCATTACAGAATAATCTGGAGTAGGGACTGGTGACAGTTTTCCCTTGCCAGCATCCACTACCCTCCCATGCAGCTGGGGCCTTCTAAGGCCATCCACTGTACTTGATTCCTCCTAATGTCATCCTAATCATATTGAAAATATGAAATAGCCTGGTGATCCTCTGTCTTCCCTGACTCCAGGATGAAAACAGCTTCAACACCCTTTCTCAGGGACTGGTGTGTCCAAGGGCTTTAATTAATACGTACTCAATTAACAAAAAGGAAACAAAGAAACTAGACTGATAGAAGAAGCATGAGAGATGTGTAGATTTTGAGAACTGCACTTAGGTCACTTCCAGAAGTAGAAAAGGAGAGAAAACCAAGCTTTTTATTTTTCAAAGCTCTTTATTTTATATTGGAGTATAACTGATTAACAATGTTGTGATAGTTTCAGGTGGACAGCAAAGGGACTCAGCCATACAAATATATGGATTTATTCTCTCCTAAACTCCCCTCCCAGCCAGGCTGCCATATAACATTGAGCAGAAGTCCCGTGCTATACAGTTGGTTCTTGTTTGTTATCCATTGTAAACAGTATGTACTTGTTGATATACATGTTGATACCAAACTCCCTATCTCTTCCCCCCATTCTTCCCCTTTGGCAACCAAAAATTCATTCTCTATGTCAAATATATGGATTTATTCTCTCCTAAACTCCCCTCCCAGCCAGGCTGCCATATAACATTGAGCAGAAGTCCCGTGCTATACAGTTGGTTCTTGTTTGTTATCCATTGTAAACAGTATGTACTTGTTGATATACATGTTGATACCAAACTCCCTATCTCTTCCCCCCATTCTTCCCCTTTGGCAACCAAAAATTCATTCTCTATGTCTGTGAATCTGTTTCTGTTTCATAAATAAGTGCGTTTGTATCATTTCCTTTTAGATTCCACAGTTTTTCTCTGTCTGACTTACTTCACTCAGCATGACCATGTTGCCACAGATAGCATCATTTCATTCTTTTTAATGGCTGAGTAATATTCCTATAAACATTGAAGGTCAGGAATGGCAGCAGTAAGGAGATACCCCTCTCCAAGGTAAGGAGCGATGGCTGTGCTTTGCTGGAGCAGCCGTGAACAAAACCCCACGCCCAAGGTAAGAGAAAACCAAGCAAGATGGTAGATGTTGCAAGAGGGCATCAGAGGGCAGACACACTGAAACCATACTCACAAAAAACTAGTCAATCTAATCACACTAGGACCACAGGCTTAT
>SJYC01028621.1:0-30826 GCA_006408675.1 Madoqua kirkii | reverse complement strand
TGGCATCACTGACTCAATGGACATGAGTTTGAATGAACTCTGGGAGTTGGTGATGGACAGAGACGCCTGGAGTGCTGTGATTCATGGGGTCACAAAGAGTCGGACATGACTGAGCAACTGAACTGAATTATCTCTAATACCTTGCTCCCTTTGTATCCTCCCTTTCACTGCTGAAACACAAGCTTTCATTTTCTCTCATTTTGACTACTGGAATAGTCTTCTAATTTTTCTCCCTATACTCTCTCTTGTCTTTCTTTAATCTATTTACCACCCTGTAGAACTTCTCAAAATGCAAATTATCATCACGAAGTTGAAACATTTTAATGGCTTCACATCGATTTTAGATTAAATTCCTGCACCCTTAACATGGCTTACAGAAGACTTATGTGGCTCTTTCTAGTTTTTTTTCTATTTTGGGATACATTCATAGGAAGCAAAATACTAGGCAGTGACAACATTTTTATTTACTTCATTCATTTATCTATTAGTGTGTCATCTTTGTTAGAGAAAAACTCAATTTTTCTATATATATATGTATGTATTTTCAGGTACCTCTCTTAAGAGTATTAATGTTCTAAGGAAAATTATCTACTATTCAATTAGGAACTTGGTTTTTACATGCTAACAGAAGACAGCTCTGATAACCTAGTGTGCTGGTGATGGTGGAAAGGTTTGAGGTGGCGATAGATGAGAAGATATTTATGAAAACAGGAGAAAAGTGAAACTTTAAGGGAATAGTAGATTTGGAAAGGAATGAGAAAACCATGAACTGGAAATGAGACAGGGAAAATGCGAGAGGTGGAGGAAGTCAATTTTACTAATAATCTTTATTTATTTATTTTTAAAAGTAAAAATAATACATTTTAATTAATGACTTGTTTTAAAAATAAAAATAATACATTTCATTGGGTCATCATCTGTGAATATTAAAAATATAAAGAAAGCAAAAATAATTATTACCTAACCATGGATAATAACTGTTCATATTTCAAAATATTTTCTTCACTTCTTCATTTTAATATAAATTTATTTATTTTAATTGGAGGCTAATTACTTTACAATATTGTATTGGTTTGCCATACATTGACATGACTCCACCACGGGTGTACATGTGTTCCCCATCCTGAAGCCTCCTCCCACCTCCTTCTCCATCCCATGTCTCTGGGTCATCCCAGTGCACCAGCCCTAAGCACCCTGTCTCATGCATTGAACCTGGACTGGCGATCTGTTTCACATAATGATATTATACATGTTTCAATGCCATTCTCCCAAATCATCCCACCCTCGCCCTCTCCCATAGAGTCCAAAAGACTGTTCTATACATCTGTGTCTCTTTTGCTGTCTCACATATAGCGTTTTCGTTACCATCTTTTTAATAATAATCTTTAAAAGGAAGAACAATTTGAAGTGAGACAGAGGAGGGTCTAGAATGGATGAAGGTTAGGAGATGCTTGTTGTATCCTTAGCCTAAGTGAGTGGAGTTATACTTTAAGAAGAATAGGGAGAAAAGACTTGTCTAAGGATTTAATCTGGAGAATAGTAGATATAAAACAATTTTGGCTTGAATTTAAGGATGTTGACCTGAGGCCATATTGAAAAAAGTATTCGATTCAGCTATATTTATATATCTCTGTGTCACTGGAAGGATAAAGGAGAAATAAAGTTACTACATGGAGAAGACAATAAGGAATTAAAAGAGCCCCTCCCTTTTTTTTTTTGCTAGAATGGGAGTAGAATAGGAAAACAAATAATGATAATCTAGAAAAGAGCTGCCATCCATCCTCCTGAGGCAGTAGCGTTCCAATCTGGCAGTCAACTCCCCATCCCTTCTTCAAAAACATATTTCCTTGCCTCTTTCTAGGAACTTACAGGGAACTGATTTCTGATTAATAATTTAATCATTAAATAATGTACTTAATCATTAAATAATCTGTAATTACTGATTAATTTTTATACTGTTAGTATTTTTCTACCACTTTCGAGGGAAACTATATTTAAAGAGGCACATCCTAGAGACATCAGTACCTTAACTCAAAGGAAAGAATCAATGAGAACATCTCTGAGCCTCAAAGTCACGTATTCATCAGTCTCTTGAGAACCAAAACTGGTTCCAATCACATGGCTGGCTATCACTTTCTTAACAGGATGATGATGATGTTATTCCAAGAAATTCTTGTTTAGAAAGGTGACATTAAAAATTACTTGATTACTTATTTCCGGAACTTCTGGGAAATCCATTTTTCCTGAACATTGGACCACTCAGCTAGCTTCCTTATACCTTCTCAGCACACTAGATCTCTCTAGGAGGTTTACCCAGAGAACTAACCACTTTCAAGATTCCGTCCCAAATCTCACCTCACTCCACCTGTCCTATCAATGTTGTCATGACCTTTGCCCAACCCTATTCAAACTCCTGAGCGCTACCTTCCACTAGTGAAAAATTCACCTAAAACAGACCTTAGACCTCATAGGTATCTCTTGGTCTTTTCTTCTCCCCTCCAGGATACAACAAATACTCTGTCAAGATGGTGAAAGTGAAGTCATGTCCGACTCTTTGTGACCCCGTGGACTGTAACCTACCAGGCTCCTCCGTCCATGGGATTCTCCAGCAAGAATATTGGAATGGGTTGCCATTTCCTTCTCCAAGGGATCTTCCCAAGCCAGGGGTTGAACCCGAGTCTCCCACCTTGCAGGCAGACGCTTTAATCTCTGAGCCACCAGGGGTCTTCCTTATTGCAGTAAGTAATAAAGTTGCATTTGCTTCAGCCATAGGTTGTTGGGGTGGTATTTTCAGGGAATCAGCAATTGACACATGGCCCCTGGTGGGTGTTATAGTGTTTCCAAAAATGTCACCCAGCAGTACCATCTGTATATGATATGGATTTTCTTAATAGAAACATGCAATGTCTAAAGATGTTCATGGGCCCCAGTAGAAGACCTGAGGTCAGAACACAGGCATCTCAGCTGCTCAGGAGCTGTCTTAGAAGCCAGCAAAGATCTGCCCTCTTCATTCACCTAGAACCCATGGAACATCATCATGAAATTTTAGAGGCATTCAGTTCAGTTCAGTTCAGTCGCTCAGTCATGTCCGACTCTTTGCGACCCCATGAATCACAGCATGCCAGGCCTCCCTGTCCATCACCAACTCCCGGAGTTCACTCAGACTCACTTCCATCGAGTCAATGATGCCATCCAGCCATCTCATCCTCTGTCACCCCCTTCTCCTCCTGCCCCAATCCCTCCCAGCATCAGAGTCTTTTCCAATGAGTCAACTCCTCGCATGAGGTGGCCAAAGTACTGGAATTTCAGCTTTAGCATCATTCCTTTCAAAGAAATCCTAGGGCTGATCTCCTTCAGAATGGAGTGGTTGGATCTCCTTGCAGTCCAAGGACTCTCAAGAGTCTTCTCCAACACCACAGTTGAAAAGCATCAATTCTTCATTGCTCAGCCTTCTTTACAGTCCAACTCTCACATCCATACATGACCACTGGAAAAACCATAGCCTTGACTAGACGGACCTTAGTCGACAAAGTAATGTCTCTGCTTTTGAATATGCTATCTAGGTTGGTCATAACTTTTCTTCCAAGGAGTAAGCGTCTTTTAATTTCATGGCTGCAATCACAATCTGCAGTGATTTTGGAGCCCTCCAAATAAAGTCTGACACTGTTTCCCCATCTATTTCCTATGAAGTGATGGGACTGGATGACATGATCTTCGTTTTCTGAATGAGAAATCTATTTTACTTTCACTTCATCCACTAGTACCTACTGCCAGAAAAGATCTCTATATACTACATACAGAAATGATAAAACATATTGGATGTTTATGAAGGGTGAAAATGTGTTAATACACCAAATGTTTGTGTACTCATTTGTTTATAATGAGTACTTAGAGTAATATCTTTACAGAAAGCATAGAATAATTAGTTAATTCACTAGGGCCCATTAGGATGTTTAAAGGGATAGCATTAATGATTGCAAAGAGTATTATATTCACATAAGTAGCATTTCTATTGCAAAGCACAAATGGTTTCCTGAGAGCAAAAGAAAGTTTTATTTAAGTTTTTGGGATAGCCAGTCCTCTGTAATCAGAATGCAGCCTGCCAACTCAGCAACTTTCTCTTTTTATTGGGTAAATACTTCTATTTCCTCTGAGCAATTCTGAAAAATGTACTTACTGCTGATTTGAAAATGCCTCATGCTTATTTATATCAGATTTTGTGATTTAGCTAGAAACCAGAAGGACTGCTGACCATGAAGTGATTTTGAAAACTGATTTATAATTTTGACTTGGATTGTAAGATAGAACAGGGATATTTTCTTTATTCATTTTGCTGAAGCCTTGTCAAGTCTACCTCAAAAAACTCTTCCTTAGTTGCAGTTACATTTAATATAAAAATATTATCTGTATATTACCTATATAAAATGATATATGTTATATATGTATATATATAGCATTAAGAAATGGGAATAAATAGTATAGGCTAGCATTTATTAAGTCTTTACTAAATAGTAGAAGGACACTGTGTTAATAATTACATCACCAGATTTTATCATTGCCTTGCCCTGATGAGGTATGTGTTGTTATCATCACCATTGTACACACTGACTAACTAGGCCTTAATAATTGACCAACTTGCCCAAGGTCACACAGCTAGTACATGGCTATGTAGGACTCATCTTGGTTTGGATTGACCATGAAGTCCCTGCTTGTTACCATGATGCTGTGTTGTGAGATGCAAGTTCTTTAAGAACAAGGACCAAATCTCATATTGAAGTTCTCTTAGAGTAAGTATGCCGCTGCTGCTGCTAAGTCACTTTAGTCGTGTCCAACTCTGTGCGACCCCATAGACGGCAGCCCACCAGGCTCCTCTGGCCCTGAGATTCTCCAGGCAAGAACACTGGAGTGGGTTGCCATTTCCTTCTCCAGTACATGCATGCATGCTAAGTCGCTTCAATCATGTTTGACTCTGTGGGACCCTATGGACAGCAGCCCACCAGGCTCCTATCTCCATGGGATTCTTCAGGCAAGAATACTGGAGTAGGTTGCCATTTCCTTCTCCTGGAGTAAGTATATTTGTGCACATATTTCATGAAATGTAGTAATATTGATTCAGAAAGCTATTAAGTGATGTGAACAGATGGATACCAAATAAATGTTGGAAAAGATAACAGATAATTTAGTGAAAATGTTTTTCATTTCCTCTCAAAAAATATAAGCTGACTAGATAGATCATCACTTATAAAAACCAACCAAAAGAGCCAAGTTTCTTTCATTCATTTCATGTTTATTTACTCTATGTTCATTGTAGAATGTCCGTTGTGCCAAATGCCCTGGAAGCAGAATTGAGAAAAACACATTGCTTAGGTTCAAGTCCAGTGATAAAGACAAGGAATTCAACAATTAAAGCACAGTGTGATATAGAACAAAGTCAGAACTCCAGAAATAGAATATGCAAGTGTGGCCAAGTAATGCAAAAGCACTTCAATGAGGAAAGGGCAGTCTTTTCAACAGATGGTGTTAAGACAATTGCATATCCGTTGGCACAAAGATTAACCTCAACCTAAAAGTCACATTTTATATGATAACTAACTCAAAATTGATCATGAATCTAATGTAAAGTGCACATCTCTAAAACTTTTAGAAGAAAACATAAGAGAAAATCTTCATACTTTGACTAAGCAGAGTTTTAGACATGATTCCAAAAAACAATCCATAAAAGAAAAATCAGTAAATGGACTGTATGAACTTTATAAACGTTTGCTCTGAGAATGATCCTGCTAAGAGAATTAAAGGACAATTCACAATCGGAGAGAAATATTTGCAAATCACATTATTTGACAAAAGATTTGTAGACAGAATATATAGCAAATTCTCTAAACTCAGTAATGAGAAGATAAACAACCCAATTAGAAAATGGGCAAAATATACTGAACAGACATTTCAGTAGAGAAAGACAAATGGCCAATAAGAATGAAAAGATATTCAACATAATTAGCCATTAAAGAATTTCCTCATTAAAGCCAAGGTGAGACATCACCACACACCTGTTAAAAAGGCTAAAATAAAAATTATGTTGATAATATCAACTTTTATCAAGTATCCAGAAGAGATGGATCTCTCATCTATTGGTGGTAAGAATGAAAACTGAAACAACCATTCCAGAAAACAGTTTAGAAGTTCTTTTTAAAATAAAGTTATATGTTTACTTACCATATGATCTAACAATTGCCCTCCTTGATATTCATCCTAGAGCAGTTAATACTTGTCACCAAAAAGAAACCTATTCATAAATGTTCATAGAAGCATTATTTATAATATCACCAAACTATAAACAACCCAAACATTTTTCCATGGGTGAATGGATAGAGAAACTGTGCTATATCCATACAATGAAATGTTGTTTTTGTTTTTTTGTTATTCAGTCGCTGAGTTGTATCTGAGTCTTCATGACCCCGTGGACTGCAGCACAACAGGCCTCCCTGCCCCTCACTGAGTTTGTCCGAGTTCATGTCCCTTGCATCAGTGATGCCATCCAACCATCTCATCCTCTTTCACCCTCTCCTCCTTTTGCCTTCAATCTTTCTCAGCCTCAGGTGGCCAAAATATTGGAGCTTCAGCTTCAGCATCAGTCCTTCCAATGAGTATTTAGAGTCGATTTCCTTTTGGATTGACTGGTTTGATCTCCTTGCAGTCCAAGGGACTCTCAAGAGTCTTCTCCAGTACCACAGTTCAAAAGCATCAATTCTTCAGCACTCTGCCTTCTTTATGGTCCAACTCTCACAACCATACATGACTACTTAAAAGGTCATAGCCTTGACTCTATGGACCTTTGTCAGTGAAGTGATGTCTCTGCTTTTTAACACACTGTCTAATTTTGTTGTAGCTCTCTTGCCAAGAAATTGTCTTCAGATTTCATGGCTGCAGTCTTCATCTGCAGTGATTTGAGCCCAAGGAGAGGAAATCTTCCACTGCTTCCACCTTTTCCCCTTCTATTTGCCATGAAGTGATGGGACTGGATGCCATGATCTTAGTTTTTTTTAATATTTGGTTTCAAGCTGGCTTTTTCACTCTCCTCCTTCACCCACCTCGAGAGGTTCTTTAGCTCCTCTTTACTTTCTGACATTAGAGTGGTATTATTTGCATATCTGAAGTTGTTGCTATTTCTCCTGGCAATCTTGATTCCAGCTTGTAACTCATCCAGCCTGGCATTTCTCATGATGTGCTCTGCATATAAGTCAAATAAACAGAGTGACAATAAACAGCCTTGTCTTACTCCTTTCTCAATCCTGAACCAGTCATTCTATGCAAAGTTCTGACTGTTGTTTCTTGTTCTGCATGCAGGTTTCTCAAGAGACAGGTAAGGTAGTCTGCTATTCCCATCTCTTTAAGAATTTTCCACAGTTTGTTATGATCCACACAGTCAAAGGCTTTCACGTAGTCAAGGAAGCAGTAGATCTTTTTCTGGAATCCTCTTGCCTTTTCTATGACCGAGTGAATGTTGGCAATTTGATCTCTGGTTCCTCTGCCTTTTCTAAACCCAGCTTGGACATCTGGAAGTTCTTTGGTCACATGAGCATGTTTCACTGAGCCTAGCATGCAGAATCTTGAGCATAACCTTACTAGCATGGGAGATGTGTGCAATTGTCCAGTGGCTTGAACATTCTTTAGTAGTGCCCTTTTGGGGAGTTGGGATGAGGATTGACCTTTTCCAGTCCTGTGGCCACTGCTGGGTTTTCCAAATTTGGGGGCATATTGAGTGCAGCACTTCAATAGCATCATCTTTTAGGATTTTAAATAGCTCTGCTAGAATTCCATCACATCCACTAGCTTTATTAACAGCAGTGCTTCCTAAGGCCCCTTTGACTTCAGACTCCAGGATCTCTGGATCTGCCTGAGTGACCACACCATTGTGGTTATCTGGGTCATTAAGATGTTTTTTGTACATTCTTCTGTGTATTCTTTCCATTTCTTCTTGCTCTCCTCTGCTTCTTTAGGTCTTTACTGTTGCTGTACTTTATTGTGCTCATCTTTGGATGCATGTTCCTTTAATATTTCCAGTTTTCTTGAAAAGATCTCTAGTCTTTCCCCTCCTGTTATTTTCCTCTATTTCTTTGCATTGTTCATTGAAGAACGCCTTCTTGTCTTTCCTTGCTATATTGTGAAACTCTTTAGTTTAGTTGGATGTATCTTTCCCTTTCTGCCTTATTTATTTATTTATTTTTACATACTCAATTCCATTTATATGAAAGTGGTCCATGGCCTGTTAGGAATCTGGCCACACAGCAGGAGATGAGCAGCAGGCAATCAAACAAAACTTCATCCGTATTTACGGCTGCTCACCATTGCCCACATTTCTCCCTGAGCTCTGTCTCCTTTCATTAGATTCTCAAGGGAGTGTGAACCCTGATGTGCTTGAATCATCCCAAAACTATCTCCTCCCTGTCCACTGAAAAACTGTTTTCCATGAAACCAGTCCCTAGTGCTGAAAAGGATACCACTGCTTGAACACATCAAGCACGCTCCCTCTAAGTCATCACCGGCTCCTCCCTCAGTCTAGGATTCTCTTCCCCTTTGTCTGCATTGCCTCTCTGGTGTTTAAGCTCTTAGCATCCCCCTAAATACTATGAAAATGGTAGTAGCTTCCAGCCAGTCTTTCCTATATCTTTTCCCTGCTTTATTTTTCCCTTAATGCTTATTACCTTCTACTTTTCCTCAGAATATATTTTTACTATTTACTCTTTGCTTTTTATTCTCTACTATTCATAGTTTATAACCTCTACGAGGGCAGAAATGCATGTCTGCTATTTTATTCTTCACTGTTTTAGCCTTAACATCTAGAACCTTTTTGTTCCTATTGCTGCTGTAACAAATTACTACAGATAAACTACACACATTTGTTAACTTTCTGGCTCTGAAGGTCAGAAATCGAAAATTGATCTTATGGAGCTAAACTCAAGGTGTTGGCAGCGTTGCATCCTTCTGGAGTCTCCAGAGGGGAGCCTGTTTCCTTGCCTTTTTCAGCTTCTAGAGGCTGCCTGCATTGCCCGGTGATGCTCCCTTCCTCCACTTCCAAAGTACCTCTCCATTTTCTGCTCTCATCGTCACATCTCCTGTCTCTCTGATGGTGACCTTCTTTTAGAACCTTTGTGGTTCTTCCATAAGGACCCTTGTAATTACATTGGGCCATCCCAGAAAGTCCAGGCTGATCTCTGTATCTCAAGGTTTTTTATACAAGCACATCTGAAAATTCCCTTTTGCTGTGTAAGGTGACATATTCACAGGTTCTGAAGATTAGGACATAGACATCTTCAGAGAACTGTTCTTCTGCCACAGGGCCTACTATGCATTAGGATCTACTGAACGCCCGGTATAGATCAATCAATGATAGATAACCCCCAAATAAATGGGCAGATTCTAGCTAGTAATAAATGTGATACAGTAAATAAGATGGTGTGATCTAACAATCTAATAGTGAACAACTGCAGGGAAGAGGATGGAGAATTCTGGGGAAGAAACGGAGAGATTAATGGGAAGGAAGACTCAGCCAAATCCCAAGTGAGGAACCTCTCAGAGAAAAAAGCAAACACAAAGACCTGTCAGATGTGATTGTTCTGGGGCCTCAGATGGTGAAGAATCTGCCTGCAATGCAGGAGACTGAGGTTTGATCCCTGGGTCAGGAAGATCCCTTGGGGGAGGAAATGGCAACTGATTCCAGTATTCTTGCCTGGAAAATTCCATGGACAGAGGAGCCTGGTGGGCTACAGTGCATAGGGTTGCAGAATGTCAGACATGACTAAGTACACACAAAGCTCACAGCTCATGTAGACAGGAGAAAAATCACTTGGGCTCTTCTAGGCCAGTGAGGAGCTCTGATTTTATTTGGAGGTGGATAGTAAGCTATGATGGTGGAAAATGGATTATGGAGAGCAAGAGTGGATGTGTGGAGATCTGTTTAAAGTTATTGCTTCAGTAATCCAGGTAAAAGACCGGAGTTTCTTGGACTAGGGTGGAAGCCATGGGCATGGGAAAAAAACCTGGCTATTTTTAGGATGTATTTCATAGTTAATGCAAATAGTATTATTAGACTATGGGAACAATGGATTATTCCAAAGTTTTGGGCCTGAGCAATGGAGTCTATGGCAGTGCTAATTACTAGGGAAGACTTGGAGAAGAGCAGCTTTGTGGGAATTTCAACAGTTCTGTTTTAGGCCTGTGAAATCTAAGGTGCTTATAAGTCATCCAAGGGGCCATGTCAGGAAGGCTTCGTTGTGTGCACCCGAAGTTCAGAGGAACAGTCAGTGATGTTGCTCTGTACTTAACGAGTACTGTGTAGCATAGATATCATTTACAGGCATGGGACTGAAGGAGACCACTTAGAGACACAACAGTCATTCCAGTTAGTGGTAACCATAATAGCGCTGACCTTGTGCCAAGCCCTGCACTTTGATTTTTGTATATATTAGTATATGAAAAATCTTTAATCCTTGTAACAATTCATTGAGATAATATCTTTTTATCATATTCCATTTGATAGTAGACAACACTGAGGTAGTTAAGAAACTTTTCTCAGGTCACACAGCTAATAACTGGCCAAACTGAGAATCAGACTCAGGGTCATGCTCTTAAACCTTGAATTTGTGGAGTATTTTTCCTCTCATAAGTATAGTCTGGATGAATATAAGGTTATTGACCAAGTCACCATACTGCATACTTGCTCAGAGTTCTGTTATATTATCTTAAGCTACTGCTTGGATGCAGATTGGAATTGGAGTTGATGATAAGCAGAATTCAGTGGTGAGAGAGTTTACTTGCACAAAATATTTTCTTTCCTTTTAATGTGCACTGACTTTTAAAAAATTTTTAAAAGCTTTTTTCATGATGTAGAGCTAAAGCATTTTATGCCATGTTAGGGTAGAATTTGAGAAAATATATTCCATGTTTTACATAAACAGGCTTCTCAACAACCCCTAGGAAATTGTGTGGTTCCGTGAACCACTGCTTGAAAATCTGTTCACCATCATGACAAAAGCAGCACCTCTTTGAAAAGATAAAGCATTTGGAATTGATTCCCAGGATGAATCACATTTTCATAACTGCACAAGATTACTCACAAATTCAAGGGAGTTAGATTTGAAAAACGAAATAAAAATCAAATAAACCCAACTTATAAACTTTGCTTACAGCATGTTCTCAGATAACACCCACGAATGTTTCTTGTGTCAAGACTCAACCTGAAGATGCTCTGGAGAGGAATTTCCTCTTCTGTGACTTCGTCAGGAACACAATCAGAGTGAAGATACACAGTGTTCTTATTCCACTGTGTGTGTGGGACATAGAAGAGTTTGTTGATTAACTGACTAATGAATGTCTGTTCAAGACAGTCTAAGGTCAGAGGCTGATGAATGAGCCAAAGGGCAGTTTTCTCAAGAGAAATTTAAGCCTGAGTCCTCAGGGTATAAGGATAAATATGGTAACAATGAAAAACTGCCTCTGGTTCAACATGTGCTTTGTGCATAGTAATTGAACAAAGACATTCACTGATGGTTGACTGAACACCTACCACAGACCCAGCACTGGGGTTGCAGTAATAATTAGAGAGGCAAATGAGCACTAGTCTCAGGAAACTCAAGGACAAACAGGAAAAACGGATGGTCAAATAATACAATTAGAGTGTAATGGGGGAAGACAGAGTTCTGTGGGTATGGGGGTAGGTGAAGACATTTTTCTGGTTGGTTCTCACTGCTTTGATGATCTGGCTATGATGTAATATTTATATAGAATTATGGCAAAATACTTGAAAATTATTTTCAGCATTAGTGTTGGTCAGAGGATTAAATTGTTTTGAATTTAGTTCTCTGGATTACTAGAATCACAAGCCCATAAGTAAAGAGTAGGTTTCATACACTAAATTAAATATAAGATTTTTTTTAAAATTACAGTTGATTTACAATGTTTTGTTAGTTTTTGGTGTAAGCAAAGTGATTCATACTGCCTAGTTGCTTTAGATGAGTAGAAGATTGGATACCAAATGTTTTCTTTCTTTAAGGTTTTCTATTTCTTTCATCCAGAGGAGGAAATGGCAACCAACTCCAGTATTCTTGCTTGGAAATTCCTATGGACAGAAGAGCCTGGCAGGCATACAGTCCATGGGGTTGCAAGAGTTGGAAAGGACTTAGCGACTAAACCACCATCACTTTTCATCTACTGATACCTAACTTTAAGGTATCCTAAATTATCTGAATTATCAAGATGGTAATTTTAAACTATTCACAAACTGCTTTGCATCTCTTTCTCTTTTCCAAATCCCACTGAAAATAGATTAGCAGGTGTGCTCCTTAAAAGATGCTATTTTCTGGAGGAAAACACCTATCTGCAGGCACTGAGAGATGCATTAATTACTTCACTTATTCTTTCATTAATTCCTTTACATTGACTGAGAGCTGGAATGCACTAAATGTTGTGCTTAAAGCTACGGATTCCAGACCAAGTTTTCCCAAAGATGTCCACATCCTAATCCTAAGAACTGGTGAATAGGTTACATGGTAAAGGGGAATAGAAGTTGCTGATCATCTGACTTTGAAATAGGGACAGTAACCTGGGTTACTCAGGTGGGCCACAGTAGTCACAAGGGTGCTTATTAGTGGAAAAGAGAAGCAGGAGGAGGAGGAGCAGTGAGATGGCAACATAAAAAGATCTCAGCCCAGTGTTGTTGTTGACTCTGAAGACAGACAAAAATGAGGCCACAAGCCAAAGAGTGCAGGTACCATCCAGAAGCTGAAAAGGACAAGGCAATAGTAGATTCTCCCCTGGAGCCTCCAGAATCAACCCAGTCCTGTTGACCCCTCACCTTTAGTCCAGTGAGACTGATTTTGTGCTTCTGACCTCTGGAAGGGTAAGATTTTAAGCCACTAAGTTTGTGGCAGTTTTGTGTTATAATAGCAATAGAAACTGGAGAAGGCAACGGCACCCTACTCCAGTACTCTTCCCTGGAACATCCCATGGACAGAGGAGCCTGGTAGGCTGCAGTCCATGGGGTTGTGAAGAGTCAGATACGACTGAGCGACTTCACTTTCATGCATTGGAGAAGGAAATGGCAACCCACTCCAGTGTTCTTGCCTGGAGAATCCCAGGGATGGGGGAGCCTGGTGGGCTGCCATCTATGGGATCACACAGAGTTGGACACGACTGAAGTGACTTAGCAGCAGCAGCAATAGAAAATAAATGATACAGACTATAAAAGACAGTTCCTGCCCTCAAAGAGCTAACAAGTTGGTAGAGATGGAAAGAGTCCGATGAGATAAGGTTGCAGCTACCACGTTGAGCACAGACCAGGGAGGGCACTGCAAAAGCATTGTAGAAAGGATTCTCTCTGCACTGGGTAAGACAAGAAGCCACAGCTGCTGCTGCTGCTGCTTTTTTTTTTTTTTGCTGCCCAAGCAGTACTTTGCACCCTAGGATATATAGGATGATGTTTTGTGGGTATTCCCCTGTACAGCTGGGAAATTTGTCAGAGAGGCTAGTGGTTGGCCCCACAGTGTTGAAGACCTAAAGGTAGGGATGCTACTTGGGTTTAAAAGAATCTGAAATATTTGTATGTTAAATACTACAGCATACTGAAACTTACATCTTCAACTCACTGTCCTCTCCAAACTCCAGAACTCAATGTAGAGAGAAAGAGAAGTCGCTCAGTCGTGTCCGACTCTTTGCGACCCCATGGACTGTAGCCTACCAGGCTTCTCTGTCCATGGGATTCTCTAGGCAAGAATACTGGAGTGGGTTACCATTTCCTTCTCCAGGGGATCAAACCCGGGTCTCCCGCATCGGAGGCAGACGCTTTAACCTCTGAGCCACCAGGGATCAGTGTATATCAAGTAATTCTGACCTAAGTTGTAGAAAGCATCTTGTCATGAACCAGAGTTGCTGTGGGAAGATACATTCTATCCACATACTTACCTCTGCAGATACGAACCTGATCACCTGGATTAGGCGATGTTTGACAGGTTATTCCCATGCCTCCAGCAAGGCCAGACTGAAATCTTTGGAGGCCCTAAAGGTTCAAAAACACTATAAGACACATATCTTTATTTTTATTTAATAGAACACATTACCATATTGAAAAATAAGTTCTGATATTTTACATGATGACAGCATTTTGTTGTTGTGATCATTTTATTCCTGAAGCTATAAGATAATTTCCTAAAAACTTCTATCAGTGCTTCTGCCTAGGTCCATGTGTCTCTGGGGCAGTTGTTGACTATATGGGACACATTCTCATTTTCTCTCCCTTCCCTGTTCCTTTTGAAAGGGACCTGATAGGTTTTTTTCCCTCCTATAATAGTTGTAATTCATTATTTTTCATTGCAAGGACTACACATTTAAAAGAAATTAGTGTAATTCTTTCTATAAACACTTATTTAGCCCCTGATGTTTTAAAACAGAAGAAGTATTAGTGTCTCAAAACAGAAGAATGTATTAAAACAGAAGAAGATCTATACTAGAAATAAGAAGGACAGCTGCAGAGGTTAATAATAAACTTTTGCCCTTAGAGACCTTATGATCTCTGGGAAGTGCTACCTCATTGTAAACCAAAGGCATAGATCACTGGGTCCTAGGACTTGTCACATGACAGATGGTGTGGGTTTTTTTTGTGGGGTGGGGGCTGGTGGACACTGGGGGTAGGGAAATGTCAGCAGCTTTCTGGGAAACTCCAAATCACATTCCTACCTTGTAAGTTTGACTTTGAGAAGAACCCTGTATGTTAATTAGTATCAGCCACTTTCTGAGTATCTATCCTGGATAGAAACTGCTGGCTATAAAAACCACACACACAAAACCTCAGAGAATAAGTAAGTGATGGAAATCATACAGCATAGTAAGTAGGAGAGCTGTAATGAATCCTGACCACCTGGCATCAAAGTTCATCTTGTCGCCTATGCTTTGAGGCTCTTTAACTCGCTGCTGCACTTCAGTGTCTGACTCTGTGTGATCCCATAGACGGCAGCCCACCAGGCTCCCCCATCCCTGGGATTCTCCAGGCAAGAACATTGGAGTGGGTTGCCATTTCCTTCTCGAACGCATGAAAGTGAAAAGTGAAAGTGAAATTGCTCAGTCGTGTCTGACTCTTAGCCACCCCATGGACTACAGCCCACCAGGCTCCTCTGTCTGTGGGATTTTCCAGGCAAGAGTACTGGAGTGGGGTGCCATTGCCTTCTCCTAGGTGGCTTGTATTTCTCTCATGTCAGGTTTCCATAAAATCCTGGTGTACTACAGACTACTCAGGTCAAATAATAATAGGATTCCTTCTCTCCCCTCAAGGACTCTTGGTGAAGATCAGCTCCTAAAGAGCTGTTAACAAAAAGTATCAATAGAATTGAGTTCAGTGTTCCAGTGTTATTGGAACACATTGTTCCAATGTTATTCTGAAGCCAGTCAACATCATATATCAGGATTGTCTGATTAATGAGGCTTTCCTATTACTTTAGTTTTAGTGTTTACTTAGCCCCACAGAAGGTGTTAGAGGAGTTCACTGTCATTATCTGATTTTTGGCTGTGCTGGGCCTTCTTTGCTATGCTGGCTTTTCTCTGCTTGTGGAAAGTGGGGGCCACTTTCCAGCTGCAGTTGCAATGCTTGGACTTCTCCTCACAGAGGCTTCTCTTGTTGCGGCTTCTGGGCTTTGGAGCACAGGCTCAGTAGCTGAAGCGCATGGACTTAGTTGCTCTGTTGCATGTGGGATCTTCTCGGATCAAGGATTGAACCTGTGTTTCCTGCATTGGCAGATGGGTTCTTTACCACTGAGCCATCAGGGAAGCCCAGGAGTTCATTATTCTTCATCACTGCCTACTTACTACAAGAAGGGAGGGTATGTATACACTTTATGTTAATTATGTGCTAATAACAACAACTGTATATGGATGGAAAACAATACATTTGGGGACATGAGAAGAGAGACTTTCCCCAGCAGTTTTCCTCTTTTAGCCTATACATTATGCACTAAATTAGACGTTTAAAAATGCTATCCTTTAATCATACCAGAAAATTAACCATAATTTAATAAAACATCAAACAGAAAAACCTATTACTCTCATTGATATCTTATAGGCCAGAGATAGAATAGAAAATACCTAGCATTTGACAGAGAAGGAGAATGAATCAACTAACAGATTTGAAATTAAAAGTCTCTGCTATGTGATTCGTGTAGCAGTACGGAGAAGGCAATGGCACCCCACTCCAGTACTCTTGCCTGGAAAATCCCATGGATGGAGGAGCCTGGTAGGCTGCAGTCCATGGGGTCACTAAGAGCCAGGCATGACTGAGCGACTTCACTTTCACTTTTCACTTTCATGCATTGGAGAAGGAAATGGCACCCCACTCCAGTGTTCTTGTCTGGAGAATCCCAGGGACAGGGGAGCCTGGTGGGCTGCCGTCTATGGGGTTGCACAGAGTCGGCCATGACTGAAACGACTTAGCAACAGCATGTAGCAGTATGTGAGTTCTAGATCACTGAGAAAAGTCAGTAATTTACATAAATACTCCAGTCTCTTTAGACCCCTGATTATTATTTCTCTTGTCTAAAACCAGAGATTTTCTCCAACTGCTAATTTAAGAAAAGTAGCTAAAATTTTAAAAGAATATCATTTTTCTTTTCCTTTTTTACAGAACCTAGCAGACATAGCTAGTTGTCTCCTAAACACTCCAAAAGCTATTTCTTGCTTCCTTTCTTGGTAATAAACCTTGATTTTGTTTGGAATAAGTAGACAGGTTCATCTCCTGATCTAAGGTTAGGCTAGTCAGAAATTGCATTCTCCTTTGCAGCTACTACATTTTCCAGCTTTTCTTACAGTATATGAGGTCATAGGACTATGTTATTGACAATGAAGGTGAGATTATGTTAGGAGGCTTCTGGAAAGAAATCATTTTCCTGATAAAATAGCAGTTGTGTCACTGCTATCCTGTCCTCTTTTCTTTTTCTTCCTTCAAATGTAGACATGATGCCTGGAGCTATAGCAGCCATCTTATGACCATTAGAACACTGTAGAATTAAAGGAGCCCCTGTCATGTTAGCATCATAAAGGTATCAAAGATTCTCTGTCTTCAGACTTTTACTACCGTATTAAGTTTTGAGGTACATATTTATCTTGATACTTCAACATTTCTGAAAACAAGAATGTGTCATTGGCTTGGAAAATATAACAGAGCTCTCCTTTCATCCCTTAGAACTAAGGCAGGAGATGGAGGAGATGGTGGATTAGATGGATTTTAGAAACATTCTTTAAAGTAGAAATATACCTACTTTCAAAGTTATCTTTAAAGCTCAGAATCAGTGGCATTTCATTTTTAAAAAGACTATTTTAAGAATGAATAACTTCTGCTCTCAATGCTAGATAAGTGTTAAATATTGCATTTCATATTATCCATACAATTATCTCAAAACTGTTAAGTGCTTCTTCTCTTTTCTATTTAACTTCCTGTAGCACTTCTCAGTTGAAAGATCTCTTTCCCTCTGCTTTTAATTGTTATTAGGCATCCACTTACTGAGAAGGATGAGTTTACTTTATGGCATCGTGTGGAGGATTTCAGTGTGCCTAGCCTTCCTCACTGCAGTGATGAGAAATAGCATCTGTTTAACCCTAGACTTATATCAGTAAGTGGCCACTGAAGACATAATAGCTAAATTTGAAAACCCACCCCTATACTATCGTAACCATTCTTCCTCAGGTAAAGAACTAGAAAAGGTGACCAGTACATAATCCTCAGGAAAATGTTCAGTTTCCTGCTAGCTGGAGCCCTGCCGCAATTCTGTTAGGAACTACTCCAGTATGGCAAAAGGATGGAGGAAATGGTTTTTAAAACATCCTTTCTAATTAGTGCTTGTTGTAATGCCAGTAGGCCTGCTGGCCTTGAAATTAGAACAAGGCAGGACAGACATCAAAATGCAGGGGAAGCCTTAAAGCAATAAAACGCCTTAACTCTTTTACTCCATTGCAGTGCTACAGCCAGACAGCCTCTCACGGTGCATGGCTGTTCATCTCCCTGTACTATAAGGGTTACTAAAACCCCAGCTCACTGGCCCAACCCATGTGGGAATTTTCCTAACTGACTCTCAGTAATGACTCCTAAAGGTCAAACTAACAAGATTCAATTTGTTGAGTTCCTTAGACCAGGTAAGATGCCCCTGATTTTTTTGTCACTTTTAAATAGAAATTCTGGGTAGTTCCCAGAAACCCTCTCCCTTTACTGCAAAGATGAGTCACTGAAGACTCAGTCATCAACCATGAGTTGGGGCTGTGCTAACAGTGACCATTGAAATTACCAGATCTACAAAACACCCTTTTGTTACTAGCTTTAGCCTATTGACAGAACAGATCTTCACTAGATCTGCTAACAACATTTTGCTGATACAAGTTTCAGATGTACTAACTTGAGGGATGGGGAAGATTTAAGCAGTAGAAAGGAGACACCAGCAAAATGGACTGAATACCCACTCTGGGTTGTAGAGTTTTTGTTCTTATCATTGTGTCCCTAATCAGTAGAACAGTCCCGTTTAAAATATGCCACAGTTTTTATCGTTTATTCATAAACCTTAACAGGATAAGACTATCTTTTCACAGAACTTGAACATGATATCAGCAGTAGAAACTGACCTGCTGAGAAATTAATGGGGCTTTCCAGAAGTCATGATGAGTGGTTTCTTAGAGAAGAAGAAAATTTCCAATCGTAGAAATGCCATCCGGATTTCCAGTCTACCATCATTCCTCTCCTAATCTTGAATTTTAATGCTTACTGTTTTTATTCTTTTGATGGACTTTCACTTCTGCCCTGGAGAGTCCATCCTTTCCCATATAGTTGTATACAAGGAAACCTGCACTGAGGAGGAGATGGTGAGGAAGGCCTTGGGGTATACTGTTCCCAGGAGGTCCTCAGACCTCATACAGGTCCCAGGGGTCCTGTAAGAACCAGGGTGAGATAAATGGGAGAATTCGTGTTACAGGAGAATTTCGTTCTAGTGTTTATCCCAATCTTCAAATGATCCTCTATTGCTTCTGCAAAGGCAAGAAGGGAATTGTCATGGGTTCTGCATAGTGACCCAAGCACTGAATGGGGAATTTAAATTCCTGCAAGATCTGTCACTTACATTGTAGCCTCAGCTTCATCATTTTACTTTCTTTGTGTTTTCATTTATAAAGTGAAATTGATTAAACTATAAGTACAGCAGTCTTTCGGCTCTAACATCTGATGATAATAGAAGCTTTGTGATGCAATGGAAAAGGCACACGTGCAAGTGAACTTCCAGTGATATGTGTGATTTTTGCCAAGTTGAGCTCTCTGAGTTTTAGTTTGTTATCAGTAGAATGAAGAGAATAGCATTTGGCAGGCAGGGCTGTTGTGAAAATGAGAGATGATGTATAATAAGAATCTGACGAAGTCTCAGAATGCAGATGGTTTTTAATAGAAGGTTTTTATTCACCACAGTGACCTAGTCCTGAATGGTCTCACATTGTATGCTGTGGTTTTAGGCTGATATCTGTCCCCACTGATACATAGCCTGGAGTGGATACTGCTGCCTGAGAGAGGAAATGAGTCAAGGTCCTAGTTCCATGTGAGAATGGAAGGGCAGCTCTGTCCAGGACCTCTGAAAGAGACATTAGTGCCCCTTTGCACAATTTTGCCTCCACCCATTCTCTGTGGCCCTGAGATTGTCCCCAACCCCGCTTAGCTGATTGAAATGTTCTGCTGATGAGGGAAAATGTGGAGAAGCATGACTGGTAGTTTTATTCAACTTTGGGAAAGGAAAGAGAAACTCAAGAGCCCCTTGAAACGCCATCTTAAAAGTCAACATTAAAAAAGTGAAGATCACGGCATCCGGTCCTATCACTTCATGGCAAACAGATGGGGAAACAATGGAAACAGTGACAGACTTTATTTTGGGGGGCTCCAAAATCACCGTGGATGGTGACTGCAGCCATGAAATTAAAAGACATTTGCTCATTGGAATAGAAGTTATTGCAAACCTAGAGAGCATTTTAAAAAGCAAAGACATCACTTTGCTGACCAAGGTTCATATAGTCAAAGCTGTGGTTTTTCCAGTAGTCATGTATCGATGTGAGAATTGGACCATACAGCAGACTGGGCATCGAAGAGTTGATGCTTTCAAACTGTGGTGCTGGAGAAGACTTGAGAATCTCTTGGACTGCATTTGAGAATCCCTTGGACTGCACTTGAGAATCCCTTGGACTACAAGGAGATCAAACCAGTCAGTCCTAAAGGAAATCAGTCCTGAATATTCATTGAAAGGACTGGTGCTGAAGCTCTAGTACTCTGGCCACCTGATGCAAAGAGCTGACTTATTAGAAAAGACCCTGATGCTGTAGAAGATTGAGGGGCAAGAGAAGAAGGGGCTGAAAGAGAATGAGGTGGTTGGATGGCATTCCTGACTCAATAGACATGAGCTGGAGCAAGCTCCAGGAGATACTGAATGATAGGAAGCCTGGCGTGCTACAGTCCATGGGGTCTCAAAGAGTTGGACATAGCTGAGCAAATGAATAACAATTGCCCTGTAGGCTTAGAGGGATTCAAGAGTGACTTCTTGGTATGCTTTTGCTGACACTCTCAGGTTCTTGTGTTGAGAATTCTGCAGGACACTGAGGGAGAGGTAGCATTAGAGGTAAAGACCCCCACCCTGCCAATGCAGGAGACATAGAATCGTGGATTCAATTCCTGCACTGGGAAACTCTCCTGGAGAAGGACATGGCAACCCACTCCAGTATTCTTGCCTGGAGAATCCCATGGACAGAGGAGCCTGGTGGCCTACAGTCCATAGGGTCACAGAGAAAAACATGACTGATGTGACTTAGCATGTGTACTAAGGGACAGGGAGCAAGCCAAAGATAGCTGAAGATATCCACTTAAGCCGTGCCCTAATGTTTCAGCCGAGTTGGAGTCCTTTGGAATACCAGTTACCTCAATCTTGGGAGAGAAGAAAGTTCTTATATTTTCATCAACAACAAAATTCTCTATGATTTAAGGGAAACTGGATCATTTGACACCTTGGAGATTTTGCCTGAAGGAAGATAATTGCTTGAAACTTTCTATGCTTTGAGCTTAAAAAGCTATTTAGCAGCTGTAAAATGGGTAATGTATTTACCTCCCTAGAGCCAAGGATTTTTCATCTTTGCATTGAGCCTAGACCAAAATAGTGTCCTCTAGAGGTCACCAGTGCACCAGATTTAAAGACCACGGAGGCCTCCAGAATGCTTAGGAAGAGTCCAGCGTCCCGCTCCTATCTGAGGGAAAGAGAAAATAAGGCAAATAAATTATGGTGACAGCTGCTCTCCAGCTAGTCTTTAAGAAATAGGAAATCTTGTTCAGAACAGAGCATTTTCATTGATTTTTTCTTGGTTTATTTTGGCCCTCGTCTGCACTAACTGGAGGAAATTTTTGTAATGGTTAATGCTTCCTCACCTATAGCTTAATTTTGGAAGTCAGAAAAGAAATTTTTTCTGTATGGGAGAAAAACTGATGTGGACGTGAACTGTTTTAGCCACCATTAATGAGTGTGACTCTCAGTGGTGGGTGCTCTGGCTGAGGAGGAAAAGTCTTCGTGGGTCTCCCAGGCGTGTCCTCAGAGGACCCGGGCACACCCGGGTGGGAAGCTTGGGAAGCAGCCTGGTGATGATCGGTTATGTAATCCCTGAGCTGCTTGACGTGGGAAGACACTGTCTCAAGTACGCACATCTCTGCAGATGAATGGGAAACTGCACACACAAAGGAATTCATATTGGTAGTTTAAACCCACCTTTCCTTTGGAAGAACTATCAGCCAAAAGCCAAGAAGATGGCATTCTGGAGGTCCTAAGGAGACTTTGCTCAGCTAGTTTGCCTTTTGCATTATTCTTATGCTTTAATCTCCTAGGAAGCAAATCGACTTTCCCTCGGAGAGAGCTTGCCTTGAGAACAATACTGTGTCTTACCAGCTGATGTGAACCACGGGAGCAAATGACACAATGCTGAGAGCCCAGGGCATGTTGTGACATAACCCACTGCTTAGCCTGCACCGCTCAGGCTGTGACCTGGGAGTCACCACCAGCAGATCCCAGCATTGTTCCTGCTGCTCCGGTTGCTCTCTAAGGAGAGGAATTCCTCCGTCAAGACTTTCCCAGGGTCCAGATACTTGCCAGCAGCTGACCCATCAGGAAACTGCCTCTCCCCTGTGGCTTCCCACATTCCTTCCTGAGCATGCCCCAGCCTGAGGTGTGGCCAAGTCTCCGAGGATCTGCTGGGGTTGATTGACAAGAAAACAAAGCCTTCCTCCAGATAAGAAACATCATAGAGCTTTAGGAAATCTATTTGTTCTGGGTGGAGCTCCCTTCTTTCTCTCTCTCATTTTTTTTTTAAGTCTACTTTGCTGACTGTGTAGTTTCTTATCATCTCTTTAGGATGTGTGAAGCAGTCAATCTTTGAACAATGAGCTCTGTTTGGGTAACTTTTTCTTTATGGTTTATTCACAAGGAAGGAAACTACTTTGTACTAGAGGGCTATGGTAATCTTTCTCAGGGCCGTTACATATTTTTCCTGAGCACTAAAGAGAACAAAGGTATATTGCCATTACAGTTCACTGTGTGCTGTGTTCTTCAGCTCGGTGCCTGGTTACATGCAGCCAGATGGAAGTTGTAGAAAGGATGCCACTTGTCCAGCATTCTGGAGAATCCTTTAGCTTAGATGATATCCTAGGAGGACTGCAGAGTATTGAGCCATGTTGTAGCTCAGCCAGGTTGAGAATGGTGTCATTGAGCACCCCATCCCCCCACCTCCAACACCACCCTGTAAATGTGGGGCAGACTGAATGCTTTCCTCATTTAGTTGTTCAGTCGTGTCCAACTCTTTGTGACCCCACGGACTGCAGCACACCAGGCGTCCCTGCTTGCTCAAACTCACGTCCATTGAGTTAGTGTTGTCATCCAACCATTGCGTCCTCTGTCGTCCCCTTCTCCTGCCTTCAATCTTTCCGAGCACCAGGGTCTTTTCTAATGAATTGATTCTTTGCCTCAGGTGGTGAAAATATTGGAGCTTCAGTTTCAGCATCAGTCCTTCCAATGAATATTCAGGGTTATTTTTCTTTCAGATTGATTGGTTTGATCTCCTTGCTGTCCAAGGCACTCTCAAGAATCTTCTCCAACACCAAAGTTCAAAATCATCAATATTTTGGCACTCAGTCTTCTTTATGGTACAACTCTCACGTCCATACATGACTACTGGAAAAACCATAACTGACTAGACGGATCTTTGTCAGTAAAGTAATGTCTCTATTTTTTAATGTGTTGTCTAGGTGTGTCATAGCTTTTCTTCCAAGGAGCAAGCATCTTTAATTTCATGGCTGCAGTCACCATCTGCAGAGATTTTGGAGTCCAAGAAAATAAAGTCTGTCACTGTTTCCATTGCTTCCTCCTCTATCTGCCATGAAGTGATGGGACTGGATGCCATGGTCTTAGTTTTTTGAATGTTGAGTTTTAAGCCAGCTTTTCCACTCTTCTCTTTCACCTTTGTCAAGAGGCTCTTCAGTTTTTTTTCACTTTCTGCCATAAGGGTGGTGTCATCTGCATATCTGAGGTTATCGAGGTTTCTCCCGGCAGTCTTGATGCCAGCTTGTGCTTCATCCAGCCCAGCCTTTCTCAGGAGTGCTTTCCTAGGACTCTGCTATATACATTTTTTCAGGGTTATTAATTGTGTAACTTTGAGCAAGTCTTAAGTCTCGATTATTTTATTTGTAAAATAAAAGGATTGGATATACTCTTTAAAGTTCATTTGGAATCTCATATCTACTCAGAGTTTAAGGCTGTTCAGTCAAGCAGCAGCTGCACCTTAGCAAGAGTGTTAGTCTCTCAGGGTTGTTGTAACAGCATACCAAAACTGGATGGCTTAAGAAAAACAAACTTTATCACCGTTCTAGAGTCTATACATCTCAAATAAAGATGTTGGGGGCCATGCTCTCTAGGGGCCCTAGCATAGAAGCCTTCCTTGCCTCATTTACCTCCTGGCAATTTCCGTCCTTGTTTTATAGATGCATCTCTCCAGTCCTATCACTGTCTTCTTCCTGTGTATCTCCACATGTGAGTATCTGTCTCTGCGTCCAGACTTCCACTTTTTATAAGGACACCAGTTGTACTGGATTAAGGCCCACTGTAATGACCTTATTTTAACTTGATTGTTTCTATAAATACTGCATTTCCTTATAAGGTCACAGTCTGAGATACTGGGAGATTCAGACTTCAACATGTCTCTTGGGAGGACACAAGTCAACCCAGAACAGCAAGCTACTAGAAAATCTTCTCTTTGAGCTTTGGGTCCATTCTTCATGTTACTTTTTGTCCTGAGAGGCCTATGTGTATTACACCAGGGGACCACTTTGTCCTCTGGCTTCCAATTGGGTTAGCCAGTGGCAAGAGATAGGATGCAAGGGAAGAATGGACACATGCTTAGTCATGTCAACTCTTTGCAATCCCAAGGACTGTAGCCCACCAGGCTCCTCTATCCATGGGGTTTTCTACCCAAGAATACAGAGTGAGTTGTCATTTCCTCCTCCAGGGGATCTCCCTGACCCAGGTATCAAACATTTGTCTCTGGCATCTCCTACATTGACAGGTGGATTCTTTACCACTGAGCCACCTTAGATCATCTCAGTCCTTGCTAATAAAAGTAGTTGGGAAGAGATATCTGTATGTCTCTGATTTCACATGGAAAAGGAAGGCACATGCATGGAAAGGACTGGTGAAAACCTCCAGAAGGACGTGTTCTTAGGCTGCTCGGTGAAGTCAGTGATAGTCACTCATTTAACCACTTGAGGAAACTGTGTTGTTTAGTGAGTCTCTTTGCATTCTGAGCTACTAAATTTTATAGGGCTGGTGCTCAAACCCATGTTTTCACATTTTACTATTTGCTTCTAAAAAGGTATATTTTCACTCTGGTGTTCATCAGCTTTTAATAATGAACACTTGTACCCTACATGGTTAGATACTTGGCCTTTTCCCTCTCCATTTATCCAAGTCCTTTTTCTGAAGACTCCTATGAATAAGAGAGGCAGAGAAGGGCATCTAGGGATGTTGCATAGCTGCTAAACTCCTGTCCACTCATAAACATGCTTCTCTGTATCTAATGTTTTAGAGTTTCTTAGGAGCCCTCAATATTATCTGCTCTACTTTAATTCTGCTCCCAGTCTCCCATTTTTTCAATGGCCTTCCTTCAGTGAGTTTTAGGCTTCTCTATTCTACCCGAGGTGCCTCCACAGCCATTGCTTTCACTGTTTTGGACCCAGGGTCAAATCTATACCCAGATCAGTGTGCTAACAATATCTTTTGAAGCCCATTGTGCTCTGGCTCAGCTGAACTCTGCTGTGAAAATGGACACACAGATTTAAGGGTTGTTGTCATTTCCTCCTCCAGGGGATCTCCCTGACCCAGGTATCAAACATTTGTCTCTGGCATCTCCTACATTGACAGGTGGATTCTTTACCACTGAGCCACCTTAGATCATCTCAGTCCTTGCTAATAAAAGTAGTTGGGAAGAGATATCTGTATGTCTCTGATTTCACATGGAAAAGGAAGGCACATGCATGGAAAGGACTGGTGAAAACCTCCAGAAGGACGTGTTCTTAGGCTGCTCGGTGAAGTCAGTGATAGTCACTCATTTAACCACTTGAGGAAACTGTGTTGTTTAGTGAGTCTCTTTGCATTCTGAGCTACTAAATTTTATAGGGCTGGTGCTCAAACCCATGTTTTCACATTTTACTATTTGCTTCTAAAAAGGTATATTTTCACTCTGGTGTTCATCAGCTTTTAATAATGAACACTTGTACCCTACATGGTTAGATACTTGGCCTTTTCCCTCTCCATTTATCCAAGTCCTTTTTCTGAAGACTCCTATGAATAAGAGAGGCAGAGAAGGGCATCTAGGGATGTTGCATAGCTGCTAAACTCCTGTCCACTCATAAACATGCTTCTCTGTATCTAATGTTTTAGAGTTTCTTAGGAGCCCTCAATATTATCTGCTCTACTTTAATTCTGCTCCCAGTCTCCCATTTTTTCAATGGCCTTCCTTCAGTGAGTTTTAGGCTTCTCTATTCTACCCGAGGTGCCTCCACAGCCATTGCTTTCACTGTTTTGGACCCAGGGTCAAATCTATACCCAGATCAGTGTGCTAACAATATCTTTTGAAGCCCATTGTGCTCTGGCTCAGCTGAACTCTGCTGTGAAAATGGACACACAGATTTAAGGGTGGGAGTGACACCGAGTAGATGAAATGTGTCTTAAAATATATAGGGGAGATGGGTGCATTACTAGCAAACAAAGAAACAAACTGAGTTGAATATGTGTGGTTAAAATTTCTAGTTAGAATTGGAGAATTCTGAGTTGATTTGCATTAGAATTATTATTATTACCTTTTAAGGGAGATGGGAAACTCATTAAAAAGTAGAAAGTTATTCTTTGGATTTATCAAGTAGCCCTTTCCAAATCACATTTGGCTTACTAAAGTGTGAAGGGATAAGCAATGCTTGGATTCTGTTTTTCTTAAAGCCCCACATGAGTTAAATAAGAAATGGAAAACATACTACTGTGTTGCTGGAGAAGACTCTTGAGAGTTCCTTGGACAGCAAGGAGATCAAACCAGTCAATCCTAAAGGAAATCAACTCTGAATATTCACTGGAAGAACTGATGCTGAAGCTGAAGCTCCAATACTTTGACTGCTTGATGTTAAGAGCTGACTCATTGGAAAAGACCCTGATTCTGGGAAAAACTGAGGGCAAGAGGAGAAGGGGGCAACAAAGGATGAGATGGTTGGATGGCATCATTGAGTCAATGGATATGAGTTTGAGCAAACTCTGGGAAATGGTGAAGGACAGGGAAGGCTGATGTGCTGCAGTCCATGGGGTCCCAAAGAATTGGACACGACTGAGTGACTGAACAGCAACAATGTGCATCTTGAGTTGTTTCAGAATTCAAACATTAATTCAAACTTACGGTATATGAGAATGTCCAAGATGATTTCAGGATAACTCTGGATATTTTTTACATATATGATTACCATCACAATTTTATTATTCTGGACTCAATAGCAACAAAGTTTGTTTTGTTTATTTGTTTTTAAGATATAAAGTAATATAAAAAAAAGAGAGAACTTAGTGGAAGTAAGTAGATATAAAGTAATATAAAATAAGAAGAGAGAACTTAGTGAAAATAAGAATAGCCAGCTCTCAGGAACCTTATTTCTATTTCCCTTTCAGGGTTAACGGGGTGAAGCAGAAAGAGCCGTGTAGGTGATCGGGCAATGGCAGCGTGTAGTGTCCCTGGGCTGCACAGGGGCCAGGCCTCTGTATTTACTCATTTGTCTTGTGTTGCCTTCCTGCTTATGCACTTAGCCTGGCTCCCCACTCTCCACTGAATCAAGGCTGAGCTTCTCTCTTGGGATTTCACAGCTGTCCAGAACAGGATCCAACCTGGTTTCCTGCTGCTGTGTGAAGAAGGGTGTCAGAAGAAAAACTTTATAGGTAGTGAGCAAGGCCATCTTTTTTCAGTAGGAAGGGTTGGGTCTCCATGTGATGAGCTCGTTGAAGTGGGAGAGGTGCTGGCAATAAGTTCCTGGGGCTGCAGAGACCCCCCTACAGGTTATTAAGGCTGGGCCTGAGGACTGGCTTCCCGAGCTCAGAAACACGTAGGAACTTGGTTGCAGGAGCATGGCCCTGCATGAGGGCTGAGAGCAACTAGCAGTGAGGCTTCAGTTGCTACCCTTGATGAAGCTGCTGCACTAGTACCCCTGAGATATGAAGCATGAATAGGCCTAAAAGCTGAGACATCCAGAGCCAAAGACAGAATTGCAAGGCTCCAGTGCTGGCAACTGGGGGGCAGGGGCTGGCGATCCCTCTCTTGTCAGATGGCTTATTTTCAGTCTAATCTGTGTTCTGTGGGCTGCTGACATGCCTGAGCATATCCAACAGATTGAAAGGAAGAACCAAAGGGAGTGCCTTTGCATAAAGGCCCAAGATGATATCTGGTGCACGTGGCCTTCTCCAGCAGTAGGGTGAGGAGAGTGGGTGAGCATGAATACAGTATGGGCTGTTGAGCTCAGCTGCTGATTTATGTTTGAGTCCTAGGTTCAGAGGAAGCTTCAGATAAAAAGTGGAGGAGTTGTTCTCTTGCACAAGTTAGCTCTGTTTGGGGACCAAAGCACAGAATAATATGTATTTCAGAGGTTTTTCTAACTCCATCATCAAACACAATGATTTTCTGCACTGGGGGGCTTTTAGGAGGAATACTGCCAATTTTAACTCTAGTGTATCAGAAACCTTATCTGGAAAGACACAGGTAAAGTCCACTCAGTGAAAAGTTGTAATAAGTAATGAGATGCATAATGTCATATTCCTCCAAAATACTCATTTAATTTTTGTCTAATTTTAAAAATCATAGAAAGTTTTTATTGGGTGATTTATAATGTATCATAAACATTTCTTTAATTTTTATTTCCTTGAAGTACCATGTTTGAAAGATAAATCTGTTGCTTTAAAGAAAACTGTAATGAGTTTATTACATAATTTGACTCATGCTAACATGCTGACTTCATGTTGTCAAGCACAAAAGCCATAGATCTTGTCTTCTTGGCAATTCTTACAAGGCAACAAAATAAGTATCTACTTGAATTATTATTATATTAATCATAGTTAATTATATATTATATGTGTTATATTACATTGAAAAAAATTACTTTTTTTGTATGATCTCCTCTAAGAAAGGCAAAGAGATGTTTAACCATTTTAGAATTTAACTATTTTTTCTCCTCCAATGGACTGGAATATCAAGGAAAAATTATGAAAGAGTCCGAAGAACGGAATCAAAAGTCAAAAAGACTATGGTTGTTGATGTCTTGAATCACCAATTGTATTCCAGTACCTACTGGTTTCAGCTACCTTGCCAATTATCTCAGTATATAATACAAATATCACAATAGAAGAGCCTGTCCCATGGAAATGCTATACATCCAATACAGGATTTTAAGAATCAAAGAAAACTTGAAATGTTCTTGGTCCTCTAAATGGTATTATAACGTTAGGAGTGATCCCCAGGCAAATCCTTAGCCTAAGAGCAAAAAGTTCTTTTGAAACCAGATCAACATTTGTATGAATCAGAGGATCTTTGCCTTGAGACTGAAGATAATACAATCAGAAGTATGAGACAAAAATTAAAATATTGTAGATGTAAAATATTAGTGGAAGGCCTTGGGTAATGGGGTGTTAGAGCTGGGATGATCTTTGAAATGTGGGGGCCAACTATCCAGTTTCAAGGGCTTTGGGGTTTCTTGGGATATAGGGCTTCTGTGTTCAAACATGATAAGAGGAGTCCTTGATAACCTACTGTTGAGATTATGTTCCTCAACTTCTTTACTTTATCCGTGAGAAAGGTAAGGCCCAGTTTGGTGAAATGACTGGCCAATAGCAGAATCAAGATTATATTCCAAATCTGGTCTTTGTCCCACCACCCTGTGTTGCCTCTTTAAAAACCAAGAGGAAAAATATTTTGAAAGAAACTGTTTTGAGATAAATGACCATGGGAAATGGGTGCCTCAACTCAGACAGGTATAGGAACAAGGCTTTCTGAGGATTTGGATTACATCAGGCACTGCCAAGATAGGGTTGGGGCCAGCTGTAGGCAGACTTCCCACTGTGTTTCTTTCACTGTCTAGTGAATAGCATTGCATTAGGTCCTGCAGGCTGTCATAACAGATTATCACAAACTTGGTGACTTAGAAAGCAGAGGCATATTTTCTCAAAGCTCTGAAGGCCGGAAGTGTGAAATCCAAGGGGCTGCACCCCCTCCAAGGCTCTACGCTCCAGTCCTTCCTTCTCTCTTGCAGTTTTTGTTGGCTTGGGGCTGCATATCTCCAGTCTCTGCCTCCATTTTCACATCACTTTCTTCTCCTCTTTTTTTATTTTTTCTTACATGTACTCATGCCATTGGATTTAGGGCTTATGAGGATCCAGCATGATCTTCTCTGAGATCTTTATCCTAATTACTACTGCAAAGAATATGGTCAATCTATGTAAATACTCCATTTGCACTAGAAAAGGATGTGTATCTTACCATTCTATAATGAGTCCTCTATAAATGCCAATTAGGTTGAATTAGCTGATAGTATAGTTCCATCCTCTATGGCTATATTGATTTTCTGTCTACTTTTGCTGTTACTGAGAAGGGGGTGCTAAAATCTCCAGCTGTAATTGTACATTTGTCTGTTACTCCCTTCCAATTCTCTGAGTAAATCTCTTTTCACTTTCAGTGAGTAATTGCTTGATGTATTTGAAAGCACTGCTATTTGCTGAATACACAGTTAAGATTATTATGTGTTATGGAAAAACTGACACTGCTATCAGTATGAAATGTTTTCTTCATGCCTGGAAGTTTACTTTGTTCTTATGATTATTTTTTTCTGATATTAATATAGTTATTCCAGCTTTCTTTATTAATGTTTTCACGGTATGTTTTCTATCCTTTCACTTTTATACTTTAACTAAAAATGGCTTTCTTGTAGACTATTTCCGGACATTTTATTTTTACTTATTTTTCTGGCTTCTCTGTGTGACTTGTATTATCTTATTTCCCTGCCTAGGGATTGAACGTGGGCCCACAGCAGTGAAAGCACTGGATTGCCTGAGAATTCCTGGGACTTTAAAAAAAACAAATTTGATAATGTTTGTTATTTAATTGGAGTGTTAAGCCTTTAATAGTTGATGTAATTATTGATATGATTTGGTATATATATATATATGTGTGTGTGTGTGTGTGT
>SJYC01028619.1:0-10145 GCA_006408675.1 Madoqua kirkii | reverse complement strand
CATCCTCAGATATGCTCCCTCAAATCCCCATCTCTATACAGATATCACAATGTCAGTATCTGAAACATAAATCTGATTCTACTCTTTTTTCTTTCTGTTTTCAGTGACTCCATTTTCCACTGGATGAAATCTAAGCTCCTTACCATGTCCCACCAGGTCTTCCTTAGAACCTGTTAAGCTTTATCTTCATGCTTTAACTACACATTATTGCTTATATCTCTCAGCCAGAAACCATACTACTCCTCACTTTCATGCCTTTATTGATACCATCTTTCTCTTCTCCTCCCTTCTTCTACCTGTTTCTACTTATTTTTTGTGAATAACCCTAGAAGCCTTCATTGAAGCCACCACAAAGGCCTTTAAGGGTTTTCTTAGTTGGACTATGTGCTTTCAAATACTCAGTCACTTCACTTGTGACATTATTTTATAACAACCCGTTTACATGTCTCTCTCCCTCACAATACAGGAGTCTTGAAGTATGGATACTGTGTCCTTTTCATTTCTATTCCCAAGACCTGTACTTGGGAAATACTTGAAATAGCAGATCTTCAATAAATATCTGTAGGATGAATGCTAGTGAAAGAGGCTTTTGCTAGCCTTCATCTTATAAATCTAGAAGACTCCCTCTTGGCAGCAATGGAGGCTAGACAGTTTATTCTGGGAGTTTATTGCTGGCTTGATTTGTGGTATCTCAGATTTATGGACTGTGGAGGTAAGATGAATGTGGAGAGGGATAAGCCCTTGGGTACCCTCTTGTTTGCCCTAGTAAAGAACACAATTCTATTCATTCAACTGCATAAATACTTCTGAAATGTGGTCACTATTTTAAATCTAGACTACCACATTGCTTGATGTCCAACTGCCCAAGCAGTGCCCCCATGCAGGTGTCTTTGCTTAAGTCCTGTCTTTTCTAATTCTTTCCCCACATATACTACAGTCTCAGTAATCTTTCTCAGATGCCGAAATTCTTTACTGGGTTCCAAAGATCTTAGACCAAAGTCCAGTTTATAATAATTGCATTAATGATCTGACCCTTGCTTATTTCTCAGACCTATGGCTCACCATGCTGTTCTGACCCATCTGGGCTCCTGCTGGACTAAATGGTTTTTGATTCATTCAGTCTGCTTTATTTCACTTAACTTCCACATAATTGGATTTGCTTGGGGTCTCATGCTTTTTACTCCCATCCTTGTTTCCAAGTTAACTCTTGACTTACCATTGCAGGTCATAGCTTAGGTGTTACTTCCTCCAGAAAATCTTCCTTGATGTCTGAATCCAGGTTAGGAATATTTTCCCTCTCTTTTTCTACCAGTTTTTCTGCCTATATTCTCCTGTGACACTCCTGAACTTCACTCATATGTAATATCATATTACTGTAATTGCCTTTCTTACTGTCTTGGTAACCTACTAAATGAAGTCCTGAGAAAGCAGAAACTGCATTGGTTGTGTTCCTTGTACCTAGTACAGGAACTTGTACAAATTGGTGCTAAATATTCATTGAATGAATGAATGTGTGAATATAAAGCCATTTTATTTTTTTTTTTATTGAGGCATAATTGATTTACAGCATTGTGTTGGTTTCAGGTATACAGCAAAGAGATTCAGTTATATATATATGCAGTACTCATTCTTCTTCAGATTCTCTTCCCTTATAAGTTATTATAAAATACTATATATAGTTCCTTGTGCTATATAGTAGGTCCTTGTTGATGGTCTGTTTTATACAAAGCAGTGTGTATATGTTAATCCCAACATCCTATATAAAGTCATTTACGTTATTCACTGATTTCATCTTGCCATGCTGTTGAGAAATTATAGGATAATAATGACTGGAACTCTGGAGTTAATTTATTTTTTTCTTACTAGTTGCACATGAGACTTTCTGACAGTCCGGTGTTTGTTGTTGTTTTTAGGTGTACAACAAAAAACCTGGGTTTTGTGACATCTGAGTCCATTCCCAATTAGCGTGTCTGTCTGGATCTCTGATTAACCATAAGCACGAAGTCTCTTCTCAAAATAGACATTAATAAGGGGAATCTAGTGACTGATGGAGATAAGGTAGATAAACTCATTTCTACTTCTGTATGGTGGAAAGTCCCTTCTCTGTACCAAAGTGAGTGGGTGCCTCTAAGTCACTAGTTGTGGTCTAATATGCCAGAAATAGCTTTCTGGAGCCATCATGGAATTTGGTCTGGTTTCACAACCAGAGCATGGGCTCAGGAAGATGAGGTGTTAGGTATTGTTGTAGAGCATTTTATCTTCCTGCGAGATGCAGGGCTGAAATTTATTAGTGACTCAGCAAGGCTGCCCTATTTTTAGTCCTAAAGGTTAGCTTGCAACACTTCAGAGAGTGGGAGACAGGGAGGAAGTGTTACCAGCTCAAGTGAGTCTTGTTTCATTTATAAATACGGGTTGATTAATTTTAAATTGCTAAATTTAATTTGGGAGCTGAAATAGGTCAGACCCTCTTCTTAGTTCCCTCTTGAGTCAATAGAGACCAAAATAAGAATTTTTAAATGCATTACCAAATAGTGGGTGTGCTGTGTTTGTGGCTTTATTTGTTGAATTGGATATTAACAGAATACATAGAAAAACATATCTTTCCTTTCTTGAAAATGAGTCAATGGTCCAAAGAAACTCCCCTTATCTTCTGTTTCTCCTCTTCTGTAGAGATGTATTCCTTAACTGAGCTTGACCAGTTATTTCTCAAGTGTGAAATTGGTCATTAGAAGGTCTGGGGAGGGAAATAATGATTCAGCCTGGATGAGTCACTGCCACTCATATGTAAACTGAGGAGTGTGGGTTTCATGGCCTCTTATACTCTGAGTCCAGGAGGTCTGTGAGGGTCATTATTTGCCTCCAAATAAATTCTAATCAGGTGAGTTTGGTGAATGACCAAGTCATACACAGACTTTCTTCCTAATTCATACGTTGTTTGTGTCAATTGTATTAATTGTGACAGACAAATATTATTACTGGCATATTGCATTTTGGGCTCGGTCTCAAGTTGTGTGATTTTGGACAATCTGTTAAAATATCTGGCCTTCAATTCCTCAACTTTAAAAGGGGACTAATTTGAACCTGTCACAGAGATCAGGAAAGTATATTACATATTTTGGTGGAAATTTTTTGGTATAACTGACTAAGCTAGGAAATTCAAAAGTATTGTAATGTGTGGTATGGTTAAATCTAGTCAAAAACCCAAGATTGTGGCATCCAGTCCCATAACCGCATGGCAAATAGATAAGGAAATGGTAGAAACAGTGGCTGACTTTATCTTTTGGGGGCTCCAAAATCACTGCAGATGATGATTGCAGCCATGAACTTGAAAGACGCTTACTCCTTGGCAGGAAACTTATGACCAACCTAGACAGCATATTAAAAAGTAGAGACCTTACTTTGCCAACAAAGGTCCATCTAGTCAAGGCTATGGTTTTTCCAGTAGTCATGTATGGATGTGAGAGTTGGACTGTAAAGAAAGCTGAGTGCGGAAGAATTGATACTTTTGAACTATGGTGTTGGAGAAGACTCTTGAGAGTCTCTTGGACTGCAAGGAGATCCAACCAGTCTGTCCTAAAGGAAATCAGTCCTGGATGTTCATTGGAAGGACTGATGTTGAAGCTGAATAATCTGTTAAAATATCTGGCCTTCAATTCCTCAACTTTAAAAGGGGACTAATTTGAACCTGTCACAGAGATCAGGAAAGTATATTACATATTTTGGTGGAAATTTTTTGGTATAACTGACTAAGCTAGGAAATTCAAAAGTATTGTAATGTGTGGTATGGTTAAATCTAGTCAAAAACCCAAGATTGTGGCATCCAGTCCCATAACCGCATGGCAAATAGATAAGGAAATGGTAGAAACAGTGGCTGACTTTATCTTTTGGGGGCTCCAAAATCACTGCAGATGATGATTGCAGCCATGAACTTGAAAGACGCTTACTCCTTGGCAGGAAATTTATGACCAACCTAGACAGCATATTAAAAAGTAGAGACCTTACTTTGCCAACAAAGGTCCATCTAGTCAAGGCTATGGTTTTTCCAGTAGTCATGTATGGATGTGAGAGTTGGACTGTAAAGAAAGCTGAGTGCGGAAGAATTGATACTTTTGAACTATGGTGTTGGAGAAGACTCTTGAGAGTCTCTTGGACTGCAAGGAGATCCAACCAGTCTGTCCTAAAGGAAATCAGTCCTGGATGTTCATTGGAAGGACTGATGTTGAAGCTGAAACTCCAATACTTTGGCCACCTGGTACAAAGAGCTGACTCATTTGAAAGGACCCTGATGCTGGCAAAGATTTAAGGCAGGAGGAGAAGGGGATGACAGAGGATGAGATGGTTGGATGGCATCACTGACTCAATGGGCATGGGTTTGGGTAAACTCTGGCACTTGATAATGAAAAGGGAGGCCTGGCATGCTGTAGCTCATGAGGTCACAAAAGTTGGACACGACTGAACAATTGAACTGAACTGAACCCAAGTCAACAAACTATTCCTCTCAAACTATACCCCCAACATGTACAAACACACTTTCTGTATTTTTTTTTTTCAGGTTTGATTTCCCATGTACTTTCATTATGGATTTCTATACACTTCAGTCAACATCCAGGTGGCAGTTGCCAAATCCATAAGTTGTTAGTTTATTTTTAACATGCATAACTGCCACATCCATGTGGGAGGATGAACTAGGATTTACTGTGCATCTGCTCTAGCTTAAATGAAAGCTTAGTGCAGTATATAAATTACTTTCAAATCAGTATCCAGGGGCAGGCATTACTCTGTTTCAGCCAAGATAATTATGGAGAAATAAAGGGAGAGAGTTCAGATCCTGCTGTTAGGTTTCAGTTTTAGTGGTTGACATAAGTAGTGGGCAAGCAGAAGGATTTGATTTTGTCATTTTGCTGTGATTGAATGGTAAGTCCTGTCTCATTTTAGAGGAAAGATTATGAGCAGGGCCATTGTGTACAACAGGGTAGGTGTTTCATAGCACAAGGGTACCACAATCCTACAAGGGCATGAGTTCACAGTGAAATCCACCCCATGCTCTACTCACCAAGCTATGTGCCATGGCAGGAAGCTGTGACCGCCCAGAGAAGGTGTGTCTGGGTGCCTCTCATCTCACACCAAGTCACTAATGACCAAGCCATCTGCCTGTGGAGCTGCCTCCTTTTTATAATTTCCCCAAAGATATAATGTCACCCAGCTGAAGCTCTAGGTACAGGTTAGAGGAGTTTGAGAAACAGGAACAAAGCCACCTAGCTGAAGACTGGGCTTTTGTACACAGAGTGGTGTTTTAGCAGACAGAAATGTAAATTACTGATGTTAATCATATCTTCTGACTTCAGGCTCCAGCATTTTAATGGTTAGAGCTCAGTGTTTTTAGTATGAAGTTCTTCTGTCCAATATGGTAGTCACTGGCCATGTGTAGACAATTAAGTTTAAAGTAAAAATTCAGTTCCATGGTTACATTAGCTATATTTCAAATGCTTAATAGCTATAGCTGTATGTGGCTATTTGGGGTGGCTCAGATGGTAAAGACTCTGCCTGCATTGCAGGAGACCCAGGTTCTATGTCTAGATTAGGAAGATCTCCTGAAGAAAGTAATGGCATTCACTGCAGTATTCTTGCCTGGAGAATTCCATGGTTTGGTGCTACCATCGTGACCGATGCAGAATTATAAAATATTTCAGTCACTGCAGAAAGGTCTACTGGGTAATGCTATTATAATCAACTTTTTCTAGCCTATAGATTGTTTTCTTGATCTATTTAATGCATTAAATTAATTAGGCCACTGTCATTGGATTTTCTCTAGTAAATGACTACTTACCAGACCTGATGAGCATGTAAATGCATGTAATAGTTTTAATGTCATTTCAAAATTTTGTATCTCACGTTTATTTATTCTTCAATTCTATCCCTGCTTCTCTCTCCAGAGGCCACTTGTGTTATGTATCAGTTATGTTATCAGTTTTTTTATGTATTCTTTCAGAGATTCACAAGAATAGATATAGCACACTCAGGTACATGAGCAATATCTCCTTTCATTATTTTCTCTTAAATTATAACATGTTTAATAGTCGTTCCACTCCCTAATTTTTTTTGTTTCTTAATATAAATTGAAGATGATTCCATATTAAGTACATAAACAGCTTCTTATTCATTTTGAAGACTGTATAGTATTCTATCATGTGAATATATGTATGTGTGTGTTTGCATGTCTTATCTCTCATTATTTTCCGTTACAAATAATGCTGCAGACAATAACTTCTACATACATGTGGTTTTAAATTTGCAAGATGTATTTATAGGATCAATTTCTGAAAGAGGAGCTGCTGTGTCTAGATGACATGCATTTGATGTTTGTATATACAGAGGCATGTTTTCCATAACAGAGCTATACTGACTTAGACTTTGGCCAGTCATATGTTAGTGTGCCTGTTTCTTACACCACCAATGGGATACATTATCGATTTTTTCTCTCATAAGTAGAAAATTATATGTCAGTGTAATTCTAATTTGTATTTTCTTATTGTAGGAGAAAGAGGCAAACTTTCATGTGCTTAATAATCATTTGATTATTATTTGACTACCCAAAGGAATGTTTCTTTACATTTGAACTGCTTTTAACTGGGATAGGACTTATGTGGACTTGGCTAGGTGAATATTCCCAATATTTGTGCCATATCAGTATTCACTTGTCTTAAATCTTCCTTACTTTTAGCCATGTTTTCTTTAATTTTCTAAAACAAATTTATAGTGTTTAGTTTCCAGATTTCTTCATTGGGCATTCCAGTTATGTATATGTGGATTGCCCTTTATCTGTCCTTGCCACTTTCTCTCAAATTTTAAATTGTCATGATTTACTTTTTCTTGTTTCATATCAAAACTACTTCCATTATTATGTTTTCAATGCTATTTATTCTCTCATATTTCTTCAGTTTTGTCTTCACTTTAACATTTGTTTCTTCATTTTCAGAGTTCTTCAGGTTTGGTTTCCTTTAGTTTCAACATCTCAGCCTGAAACACATCTATTTTTTGCATAGTCTTTTTTCTAAGAATGATTAATTAATTTTAGGGGACAATTTCTGAGGGAATATTTCATGATAATTTTTATCTGTCCTGTGATTTTTTTTTTTTTTTCTGGTAGCTCTTCTTTATTTGACTTTTTGTCATTTTTTTTTTCATCCAATCCTGTAGCACTTATGTACAGATACTGTGCTGGTCTTTTATATTCACTCTTTATAAAGCTCAACATTCAGAAAATGAAGATCATGGCATCCGGTCCCATCACTTCATGGGAAATAGATGGGGAAACAGTGGAAACAGTGTCAGACCTTATTTTGGGGGGCTCCAAACTCACTGCAGATGGTGACTGTGGCCATGAAATTAAAAGACGCTTACTCCTTGGAAGAAAAGTTGTGACCAACCTAGACAGCACATTCAAAAACAGAGACATTATTTTGCTGACTAAGGTCCATCTAGTCAAGGCTATGATTTTTCCTGTGGTCATGTGTGGATGTGAGAGTTGGACTGTGAAGAAGGCCGAGCTCTGAAGAATTGATGCTTTTGAACTGTGGTGTTGGAGAAGACTCTTGAGAGTCCCTTGGACTGCAAGGAGTTCCAACCAGTCCATTCTAAAAGAGATCAGCCCTGGGATTTCTTTGGAAGGAATGATGCTAAAGTTGAAACTCCAATACTTTGGCCACCTCATGTGAAGAGTTGGCTCACTGGTTAAAGACTCTGATGCTGGGAGGAATTGGGGGCAGGAGGAGAAGGGGACGACTGAGGATGAGATGGCTGGATGGCATCACTGACTCAATGGACATGAGTCTGAGTGAACTCCAGGAGTTGGTGATGGACAGGGAGGCCTGGCGTGCTGTGATTCATGGGGTGACGAAGAGTCGGACATGACTGAGCAACTGAACTGAACTGGACTGTGCTGGTCTTTTATATTTACTATTCATTTGTAAAGGAAGCAGAACTTTTCCTGGTCAGGCATTGACAGAAAATTTACATGCAGTTGGCACTGTATTTCAGGCTACCTGGGACTTCCTTAGGATCTGTGAGCTTGTAGGCAGTGTATATTTGTGGTTGTTCAGTAGCTCGGTTGTGACTGTCTGACTTTGTGACCTGATGAACTTCAGCACGCCAGGCCGCCCTGTCCTTTACCATCTCCTGGAGCTTGCTCAAACTCATGTCCATTGAGTCAGTGATGCCATCCAACCATCTCACCCTCTGTCATCTTTGTCTTCTCCTGCCCTCAGTCTTTCCCAGCATCAAGGTCTTTTCCAATGAGTAGACTCTTTGCATCACGTGGCCAGAGTATTGGAGCTTCAGCCTCAGCATCAGTCCCTCCAATGAATATTCAGGATTGATTTCCTTTAGGACTGATTGGTTGGATTTCCTTGGAGTCCAAGGGATTCTCAAGGGATTCCAACACCACAGTTCAAAAGCATCAGTTCTTCGGTGCTCAGCTTTCTTTACTGTCTAACTCCAAAATCCATTCATGACTCCTAGGCAAACCATAGCTTTGACTAGACGGACCTTTGTTGGCTAAGTAATATCTCTGTTTTTTAATATGTTGTTTAGGTTAGCCATAGTTTGTTTTCCAAGGAGCCAAGCGTCTTTTAACTTCGTGGCTGCAGTCACCATCTGCAGTGATTTTGGAGCCCAAGAAAATAGTTTGTCACTATTTTCATTGTTTTGTGATTTATTTGCCATGAACTGATGGGAACGAATGCCATGATCTTAGTGTATTGAATGTTGAGTTTTAAGCCAGCTTTTTCACTCTCCTCTTTCACCTTTGTCAAGAGGCTCTTCAGTCCCTCTTTGCTTTCTCCTATCAGGGTGGTGCATCTGCATATCAGAGGTTATTAATATTTCTTCTGGCACTCTTGATGACAGCTTGTGCTTCACCCAGCCCAATGCTTCGCATTGTTTATAATGTGAGTTTTCTCTTCTGCTTTGTGGGTACAGAGACAGCTTCTTGAAAATATTGCTTGTTTGTGTGATCATTTTTTTTTTAGCTCCACCCTTATTTACCTCCTATTTGGTGTGTGCCACCATCCTGCTGTTAAAAACAACGCTTTAGTAGTCAGGACACAGGTTATATTCTTCTCTTTTAAAAAACTGTTTTCACTATTTGGGCTTTCCCCCTGAGATCTACTGTCATGCTTTCCTCTCCCTGATTCTTTCTTAGGGAGCCCTTGCTTGGTTCCCATTGTGTGACCAGCCCCCAAACCTATCCTGTAGTGTTAGAGATTTTTAATTGCTTCCATTTTTACCAAAAGTGGAATTTTAATTTTGATTTTTAGCACTCATTCTTTGGAAGAGAAATAAATGCCCACTTTACTCTGTCACCATTAAACTGGGTATCCCTTACTTTAATCTTTGGAACTTTTTAAATTTTTCAAAAAATTAAACATGATTCTTGATATTTCAGGCCTTATTATTTTATTTTGATTTAGCCCATGATGTCCAGTTAGTTAATAGACTTCTTCAGAAGAATTCTACCAATACCTCAAATTTACAATGTTTCGAGATAAATTCAATCTCTTTTCTCACAATACTATTTTTTTCTGGAATTATTAAATCTCCCCATCAGCAGACTTCAATGTTACCATTGTGGTTCACTTATTTATGTGTTCCTCACCCCACAGCTGTATAATTGGTCATCAAATTGTGTAACGATTACAGCATTAATTACACCCTGCTTTATAGGAGACAGTGTGATGGACACTAATGCCTTTGGGCTTGAGTTAAAGGTATTTCTCCCTTAAGCTTTAAGCTTTTGAGAATCCTGTATGTCCTAGATTCACAGTCAGAATGATTTTTCAAACTCATAGCCAACACCTGTACAAATGTTCTTGTGACCCAAAGAAATGCTTTTCCACATCTCTTGACCTATTTCCTTGAAAGAAAGAGTACTTTAGAGCCACAGAAACTGGTGGATTGTGCTACTGCTCTATTGAATATGGGCACTCCTTTGGAGTAAGAAGAATTTGAGCACTAGAAGCTTTCAAAATGAAAAAATACAGACTATTCTAAGTTGTCATACTCTTTCTCTAGGATAGCATGGATGCAATAAATTCTAACAGAGCCAACTATTTTTTCCCAGTAGTGCTGAGAAATCTTTTTTTTTTTTT
>SJYC01028617.1:0-22888 GCA_006408675.1 Madoqua kirkii | reverse complement strand
CACAGTTCAAAAGCATCAATTCTTCGGCGCTTAGCTTTCCTTGTAGTCCAACTCTCATATCCATACATGACTACTGGAAAAACCATAGCTTTGACTAGATGGACCTTTGAGAGCCCCTGTAGCTCCTTATAATTTAAATGAGATTATATATTGAGGAAGACAGTCTCATAGGTAGCTGTGTACATGTGTCTAACGGTGTATATCTCTGAGGAGGTTATGTGTCTGTGTGTGTATCTGTGCACATAGAGAGGACAGAAGATGAAAAAAACCATAGTTCTGTCAGATCTTCCCTTCAATTTGCTTATTAGTTTAACATTAATAAACATAAACACAGACAAAAAGAACATGAAGAACTTATTGTCTCTGGCAACAAAATGCCTGAAAAAAGATGAAGGCATGATGCAAAGCTCTTTCTTACCAACTGCTCACCCCCACAGTTGCCAGTTGGGTATGACTGCTAATAGTTTCAGCAAATTTCATGAGTGCATAACAAAGTATAGTTCTTAGAAGTTGAAAACCAGTTGCTAGTGAGTCTGCTGAAATGGTTCATTTTACAATTCTTTCCACTCTCAGGAACTGACACAGACATTTAGCTCAAACACTGCACATTTGTCTGATTCATCAACAACATTCCTTTTCGCATGAGTAGATCCCTGCTTTGTATGCCAGACAGTAGGCATACTTTACCTTATTTATACCGTGTAACTAGTCTTTACAGTAGATAGTTTTACCTCCACCTGATAGACACAGAAAGGGAAAGTCAGACAGTTAAGCAATTAGCTGTTTGCCATTGAACTCAGAAGGGGTAGAGCCATGCCTAGTCTACACTCTTAAGTTCCAGGACTGCTTCCCTTGTCTTTCCTTTCAATTTTGTTTATCCTGTGACTCATAAACTTGATGATCTCATCTATATGTTGCTTCCAAATAACTACTTTAAAACAATATAGCATATTTCCAGTAAAATGAAAGAATTAGAAGCAACTAGAAGCATTAGTAAAGTGGAAGAACGAGAGGCAAAGCATGTGTTCCAACCTTTCTTCCCCTGAACCCAGAGAACTAGTGAATTCTGCTTTATTTCAGAAAAAGTATTGCTAACCCTTAGCTTTCTTGTCACCTGGGCATATCTCTGCAAGAGAGCAACAGCTGTGCATATCTCCGCAAAGGAGCAAATCCATGCCTATATCAAACTCATTAGTCCTATGTCAGAGACAACACCTCTGCTTGGTGCTTCAAACATAGGATACCTTCAGACACTATAAGCAGATACTATACCCATGCTTATACGTCATCAAAAAGTTAGCATTAAGAGAACCACAAGGCCCTCCCTAGTGTCTAATGTAAGGAGAACTGAGAAATGATGCTTCTATTTGGGTAGCTTAAGCTTTTATTTAGGCTTCTGTAACAATCTGAAGAAGATCTTGCTTCATTCATAGCTGGATGGTAATGTTCATGGATGGGAATGCTTGCTGCATTTGAATTTAATCCAAAGCCATTGTATGGTGATGCTGATAAAGCATTGGACAAGATTAGTATCCTGGACATCACTGGGTTACTATGCTTTGGTAAATGGGTATTAGTTGGGTTGTGTGTTGCCATTTTTCTTTATCCAGGCAAGAGCTGAATACCACCTTCAGCTCTATATCTATTTGAAGCTTTTTATATTATCTAAGAGAGCATACATTACCTGGGATACTGTGTTTATAACTTGATCTCATCTTAAAACTCTTCAGAACTATCCTGCATCCTTGAGATTAGTCATACCTTTTAAAATTCTCCAATCCAATAACTTCTTGTTTTTATTAAAAAACAGAAATGAGATGAACACTATTTGAAATGAAAATATGTTTCCTTAGAAGGTCTTATTAAATAGTATTGCCTGTTTGTCTACTAAAGGTTTTATCTTCTTAGAAGCTCTAATTCAAGAAAGTCTAACATTTGTACCTTGATTTACTCATTCTTTCAACAAATATTTATTGGGTTAGTCTCTCTGGTGGATGAGGGGAGGGGGCTTATGCCAGTTCTCAATAATAACCCACTAAGAGCAGCTATAACCACCTCAGTCTTCACCCAGTGACCTTCTAGATAAAAGTCAGATTTTAGAACAGATATCATTGAAAATTTCTTTTTTCCCCTGTATTTGCTATAACTTGGATAATTTTACCTCATCTGATTTAATAAAAACTTTAAATACCTTTACAGTTAAAATATCTTATTTATATACAAAGAGAAAACAGGGTTAGAGTAACTTATTTTGTTTATCTGAAAACAATTTGTACCTCTGGAATTTGTTAAAAAAACTTATAAGTCAATGAACTATATTAATTATAACAAAGTATGCATGAAATTATGGACAAAGCAATAGAATGTGTTTTAAAACATGAATATTATTAAAGACTCATTTAGCAAAAGCAGAGGAACTAGAGATCAAATTGCCAACATCTGCTGGATCATCAAAAAAGCAAGAGAGTTCCAGAAAAACATCTATTTCTGCTTTATTGACTATGCCAAAGCCTTTGACTGTGTGGATCACAAGAAAATGTAGAAAATTCTGAAAGAGATGGGAATACCAGACCACCTGACCTGCCTCTTGAGAAACCTATATGCAGGTCAGGAAGCAACAGTTAAAACTGGACATGGAACAACAGGCTGGTTCCAAATAGGAAAAGGAGCATGTCAAGGCTGTATATTGTCACCCTGCTTATTTAACTTATATGCAGAGTACATCATGAGAAACACTGGGCTGGACGAAGCACAAGCTGGAATCAAGATTGCTGGGAGAAATATCAAGAACCTCAGATATGCAGATGACACTACCCGTATGGCAGAAAGTGAAGAAGAACTAAAGAGCCTCTTGATGAAAGTGAAAGAAGAGAGTGAAAAAGTTGACTTAAAGCTCAACATTCAGCAAACTAAGATCATGGCATCTGGTCCCATCACTTCATGGCAAATAGATGGGGAAACAGTGGAAACGGTGTCAGACTTTATTTTGAGGGGGCTCCAAAATCACTGCAGATGGTGATTTCAGCCATGAAATAAAAAGATGCTTACTCCTTGGAAGGAAAGTTATGACCAACCTAGACAGCTTATTAAAAAGCAGAGACATTACTTTACCAACAAAGTAGTCAAGGCTATGGTTGTTCCAGTGGTCATGTATGGATGTGAGAATTGGACTATAAAGAAAGCTGCGTGCTGAAGAACTGATGCTTTTGAACTGTGGTGTTGGAGAAGACTCTTGAGAGTCCCTTGGACTACAAGGAGATTCACCCAGTCCATCCTAAAGGAGATCAGTCCTGAGTGTTCATTGGAAGGTCTGATGTTGAAGCTGAAACTCCAATATTTTGGCCACCTGATTCAAAGAGCTGACTCATTGGAAAAGACCCTGATGCTGGGAAAGATTGAGGGCAGGAGGAGAAGGGGACAACAGAGGATGAGATGGTTGGATGGCATCACCGACTCAATGGACATGAGTTTGGGTAGGTTCCAGGAGTTGGTGTTGGAAAGGGAGGCCTAGTGTGCTGCAGCTCATGGAGTTGCAAAGAGTCAGACATGACTGAGTGACTGAACTGAACTGAACTTAGCAAAAGCAAACTCTAGCTTGTTCCTTAAGTGATACCTTTAAAGAAACCCTGACTCATCACTAAAATATAACTTGTATGGAGGTAAAATGATTGGGGTAATTGCATTGTAAGGGCAGATCCATGTGAAACTGACTTATTTATTGCAAGATAAGAGAACATAGATATACAGATCTGTGCCTATGATTTTTGCATAACAGTGATAAGAGCAGTAGGAGCATCTTTTGTTCTAGTGAGGGAATTCTGGGTGGACTCTTGGATGGCTCCTGGATGGGGCCTAGTCATCAGAAAGACCAAGCCATAATAAGAAGCTTAGAAGTTTTAGCCATTTCCTCTACCTTCACCCCCTTTTCTAGAGAGGAGGAAAGGACTGAATATGGAGTTAGTAACTGACCATGTCTGCCTGAGGAAGCCTCCATAAAATCCCCAAAATGGCTCCTGGATGGGGCCTAGTCATCAGAAAGACCAAGCCATAATAAGAAGCTTAGAAGTTTTAGCCATTTCCTCTACCTTCACCCCCTTTTCTAGAGAGGAGGAAAGGACTGAATATGGAGTTAGTAACTGACCATGTCTGCCTGAGGAAGCCTCCATAAAATCCCCAAAGTATGAGTTCAGGAGCCCTCAGGTTGGTAAACATTGCTTATTTGGAGGGTGATGCACCCCAGCTCCACAGAGACCGAAGCTCCTGTACTCAGGACCCTCCTAGGCTTCACCTTACATATTTATTCATCTTGCTCTTCATTTGGACCCCTACAATATCCTTTAATAAGCTGGTAAAATGTTTCCTTGAGTTTGTGAGCTGCTTGAGCAAATTAACCAAGCTTGAGGAGCAACATGGGAACCTCTGATTTGCAGCCAAATCAGACAGAAGTTGTGATTAGCTGAGAGACCTACTGCTTGAGATTGGCATGTGAAGTTGGGGGTAGGGTGCAGTCTCCTGGACCTGAGCACTTGACCTGTGGGATCTGATGTGCTCTAATAGTATCAGAGTTGATTCACTCTGTAGAATACCTAATGGTGTCACAGAATTGCTTGGTGGTGTGGGGAAAACCCATGTATAGTGTGTCAGAAGTGTTGTGAGTATAGTAGTAGTGAAAAAGTAAGAAACACAGAAGGAAAACTAGAGGTTCTTCAACTCATGCATTGAATTACTGAGCACGCAATAGCATGTTGTCATAAATAACATGAATTCAGCAACTATCTATTAAACATACTGGAATCAACAGCTCTGGAGTATATTAAAGAATCAGACTACATTAGAAATATAGTCTACTTGAGTTCTTAAAGGGGAAAACTTGTTTACATCTTCTGTTTACAAGTTCAACTTCTAGCATTGATTTACTCAAACTGCACAGATTCTTAGAAGACAGTATTTTAGTTAAATGCAGCTCTATGGCACCTAAAAAGCAATGGAAGATGGATATCTAACGAACACAAGAAGCAATGGAAGCAAACCTAAAATCCAAGCTAGTAGAATCTTCCCTGTTTGCTCAGCTGGTAAAGAATCTGCCTGCAGTGCCGGAGACCCCAGTTTGATCCCTGGGTTGGGAAGATCCCCTGGAGGAGTCACGGCAACCCACTCTAGTATTGTTTTTTGGAGAATCCCCATGGACAAAGGAGGCTGGTGGGCTATAGTCCATTGGGTCACAAAGAGTTGGATATGACTAAGCAAACAAGCAGCAATAGCAACCATGTCTTGACTAAATTTTTGGCCATATTTTTCCTATAAATGTTCAAAATAAAGTCAACTTTTGGCCTTGAAACACTGGTCAAACATGGTCTTTTGGGGACAAAATCTGTATCTAACTAAGAAGCAAATTTCACAGTGTATATACGTATTGAATCATTATATTGTACTCTTGAAACTAATATGTCAGTTTTACTTCAGTTTTAAAAAAAGAAACTCAGAGGAAAATTCCATGGACAGAGGAGCCTGGTAGGCTACAGTCCACAGGGTCGCGAAGAGTTGGACATGCCTGAGCGACTTCACTTTCACTTTTTCCTATCATGCACTAGAGAAGGAAATGGAAACCCACTCCAGTGTTCTCGCTTGGAGAATCCCAGGGACGGGAGAGCCTGGTGGGCTGCCATCTATGGGGTCACACAGAGTCAAACACAACTGAAGTGACTTAGCAGCAGCAGCAGCAGCAGCAGCAAACATATATTCTTTGTCCTGACTGAGGAATTGTCTTTCTGATATTCTTTACAGGATAAAAGCAGCAAAAGAGCAGGGATGATAGCAACTAGTTACTGACTCAGAAATCTCTTAATGAACACTGATTTCCTATCATATCTCTACTGGACTTTGTGAATATAAAGATTCTGTTCTGCCCTGAAGTCATTTGCTCTGTGAAATAGTTTGTCCACTGATTTCTTCATTCAAAGGACAAGTCTTCATTAAGCACTTACCTACTCAGTATAAGGTACTATGCTCAAACCCAGCATATATATATACTGAGTTGGTAAGTGTAGTTATGAAGTTATGTCAGATATTAATACTTCTCCAAGCCAAAGGTTATCTATGGCTACCAGAAGGAAGATGCAAAATGAAGGATCTTGCTTTAGAGGTTCTAAAGAGAGCATAGCTCTGCCAACACCTTGACTTCATATTTCCAACCTCCAGAATTGTGAAACAATAAATTCCTCTTGTTTTAAGCCACCTAGTTTATAGGTCTTTAATGAATACAACCAGCAACTGTAAAGGCCCTGTGGCAATGGAAAATATTTCCAAATCAAAGGATCAGAAGACATTCATAATTATTAGATTCTATTATATAGAAGAGGTAGGATTGCTGAGTAAATACAGGTCACCAAATTTGAATTTCAGATCTATAAGATACTTTTTTTTTTAGCATGTGTCCCATATTACATCTAAATATCTGCTAAAAACTATCTGAAATTCAAATTTAACTGGTCATCCTGTCATTTTATTTGCTAAAGTTTACAATCCTATGGAGTGGGCACATGATGGAAGGTATGGAGAGGTTATTTCACTCCGAATGAAGTAGATTGAGTTTGTGGAAAATGAAGAAATAGTGACAGCAGGTACAGGCAACCCTGCAGCTAACTGGCTCTGAAAGGTCTAGGAGAGATGCTGAGCAGCTGAGGTTGGAATAGAGGAATGAAGGGTCAAGTGAGGATCAGCAATTTTGTTTTGAAATGTAAGAGATTTATGTATGTTTAAGAACTGTCTTAGTCCATTCCATGCTCATGAACTGAGCACCTCCCAAAGGCCGAACCTCCTAAAACCATCACTCTGAGATTAGGATTTTGACATATGAATTTTTCAGGGGACACATTCAGGCAATAGCAAGAGCTAAATGATGGACTCCTGTTGAGAGTTTAATTAAACAAGGGGGAAAAGAAGAAGACAAATATTTATAGCTCACAAGAAGATTTAAAAAAAAAGATGGTATCTAAAGAGATTAACCTTAGATAGAAGAAGAGGCACATCCTCCACTGTAATAAAATAAGAGGGAAGTAAGGGTTTAATGTCTATTGTTTTGTGCATTTATTATTAAAGAAATTGTTGGTGTGTGGGAATTATCTTCTGGTGATCTCTATCTTCTTGTTATACTAAGAGGCAAGTTCATGGGCTAAATACCAGAAGGAACAAGACTATTTTAGAGATCTGAAGGAAGAAGAGACAGTTTGTCACTGCAGATTGGATTGAACAATTGAGGAAGATGTCAGGCAGTGGCCCATCTGAGTTTTAATTTCAACAGTTTCACAGTCAGTGCTATTTTTGCTCAGTGGAAAATTTTACATGGGGAGCATGGAGGAGGAGGAAGTAATTAACTGGAGTAGAAGGGAAGAGAACTCAGGGGAGTACATAAAAGGAGAAAGCGACTGTGTTGATCTGACCTTGAGGAGTGGGAGTAGGGTGCCATTGCCTTCTCTGATGTAGAAGGTAGGGGTGGGAATATCTTGCTTAGTGTTCAGGGAAATGGAGGCAAGAAGGGAAAAGGCCTATTATTTAGTATTCGTTTTGACTATAGAAAGCTTAAATTCTTGCTTTGGGGAGAAGAGAAGAGATGGTAATTCTTCCGGAAACTCATGGGAGAGGAAAAAAAATTACTGAAACTTGAGATAGTTGAAAAGTCTTCTGAGTAGAGGCTGGACTTCAAAGGAAGAAGGACTTGAGTGGAGGGTGGTGGAAAGGGTGGTTTGGGAAAAGACAAGATACCTATAAAATCTGGTTTTGGCTTCCAGATTTTTTTTTAGATGCCTTGATTTTTTTTTCCATGTTATTTTCCTGCTCATGTAAGTATTTGAAATTGCTAATCTTATTACAGAGGCTGCCATATTTATGTTTCAGCCTTATAATTTGCCAGGGACTTTCTTCCTCTTGTATAGAGAAGAATCTCAGATATTCTATTCATCTAGAAAATATGTATGGAATGTAAAAATGAGTGAGTAAGTGCTGTAAGCCCTCAGTATCAGAGGTGGCACAGGTGCTGTGCATTCAGTGCCAAGAGGGATAGATAATCATGGCCTCACAGGAGAGTTTGGAAGCACAAGTGAGCACACAATCTTCTTCCTTGTCCTGAAGGTATTCCAGCTGAATACTCTTCCAGCCACTGTCATTCTGCAGGGGAAGGTGGGGGAGCAAGCATTGCACTGCAGGGTCCTGCCTATTCCAGGGCTGGAGGCATGAAGAACGACACAGGAGAGGCTTGGAGTCACCTGTAATCTCAGCTGAAGCAGACAAATCTATCTCCAGGATTTCATTTTTATTTCCAGGATTTCATTAACACAAATTTACAGTTTTATGAATTCTACAACAAAACTCCTGTGTGCATACCTCACATGTGTGTAATGGGTGAGATACTCACATCCAGGATCATTCACTGAGTAATACTTAATGGTTTCCAAGAATGTAAGAAATGCTACTCTGTTTTTCTTTTTTAAATCACTGGTTCGTAGTATCATAAGGATAATCAGTATCATTTCAGTCGCTCAGTCATGCCCGACTCTTTGTGACCCCATGGGCTACAGCATGCCAGGCTTCCCTGTCCATCACCAGCTCCCAGAACTCGCTTACACTCATATCCATTGGACCATCTCATCTTCTGTCATCCTCTTCTCCTGCCTTCAATCTTTCCCAGCAACAGGGTCTTTTCCAGTGAGTCAGTTCCTCACATCAGGTGGCCAAAGTATTCGAGTTTCCACTTCAGCATCAGTCCTTTCAATGAATATTTAAGATTGATTTTCTTTAGGGTGGACTGGTTTGATCTCCTTGCAGTCCAAGGGACTCTCAAGAGTCTTTTCCAACACCACAATTCAAAAGCATCAATTCTTTGGAACTCAGCTTTCTTCACAGTCCAACTCTCCCTTCCATACATGACTACTGGAAAAACCATAGCCTTGGCTAGAGGGACCTTTGTTGGCAAAGTAATGCCTCTCCTTTTTAATATGCTGTCTGGGTTGGTCATAGCTTTTCTTCCAAGGACCAAGTGTCTTTTAATTTCATGGCTGCAGTCATCATGTGCAGTGATTTTGGAGCCCCCCAAAATAAAGTCTGTCACCGTTTCCATTGTTCCCCATCTATTTGCCATGAAGTGATGGGACCAGATGCCATGATATTCATTTTCTGAATGTTGAGCTTTAAGCCACCTTTTTCACTCTCCTCTTTCACTTTCAAGAGTCTCTTTAAGTTCTTTTTCACTTTCTGCCATAAGGATGGTGTCATCTGCATATCTGAGACTATTGATATTTCTCCTGGCAGTCTTGATTCCAGCTGGTGCTTCATCCAGCCCAACATTTCACATGATGTACTCTGCATATAAGTTAAATAAGCAGGGTGACAATATACAGCCTTGATGTACTCCTTTCCCAATTTGGAAACAGTCTGTTGTTCCATGTCCTGTTCTAATTGTTGCTTCTTGACCTGCATACAGATTTCTCAGGAGGCAGGTCAGGTGGTCTGGTATTCCCCTCTCTTTAAGAATTTTTCACATTTTGTTGTGATCCACACAGTCAAAGGCTTTCGCATAATGCATGCTGAAGCCCTAAATGTTCTTTTGGATAATATTCAATTAGTAATTTAGAAGACTATCTTTTAGTCTGAGATTATGTTATTTTTGTTTTTTATGTTGTTTAAATGTCTTTGTTTTATGTAATGCTGGTAGTTATATCACGGTAGGTTTCTGAGATTCTTATTTTTAATGTTTTCCTAACATTATTTTTCCTCATTTTTAATGTTCATTCTCACCAGAAATTATCTCAATGTTATTGAATTTCTGAACTTCAAATGTCTAGGAAACTCTAGTTGTGAATGCATTAAAGTTAGGCTAGCTAGTTAGTCCACTAGTTAGAGTGGACCAAAGTCATAGAGTCTTCCAGACTGTCTTCAGCACACAGCCTAGTGACGGTGGGTGTGTGGGCATCCTGCACCTGGCTTTGGCTTAACTTTTCTCTGCTTGTGATTTGGATGCAAGGCCATTCAGATTAATAAAATCTGGTCAAAGGCAAGTCCACTGCTGGCATAAATCTAAGTTCTTCCCTGGGACAAGGCTGAGTGCCAGATGAAAAGCCAAAACATGCATTCACCTCCTCCAGTGGGGAGACAAAGCAATAACAACCTCCCACGACCACTCGGCATCAGTAGCTCTGCCAGCCTCACTGCATCTTCCCTTTCCTTCCTCAGGAAATCAGTAGTAAGATTTTTATCAGAGTAACTCATTCCTTTATCACATGAGCAGAGACACTAAGTGGGCTTTTCTCGATTGAGGTCATAGGAGTCCTGGGCACTTCCTCACTAGGACTCCTGTGTAAAATCTGAGGTAGAAATCTGATTTTCCTTCATTGCTGACCACTTGGTCTTTAACACAGAGGGGGAAATAAACCAACCTCTACTTGCATTAGGAGATGGAGCCACAGTGTCAGGATACAGATTCCAAAAGCATCTCAGAACAGCTTTGCTGAAATTGATGGATAAATCTTTATTATATAAAATCTTTATTATAACCAGGATTGAAGGAATTTGATTCTCATCAGTGAAGAATTGCCCTTGTATCATTCTAACTCAGTAGCTAGATTCTAACATAGGATGAATAAGGATGGGGTGGGACTTTCACTGTTGATTGGAGAGGTGAGCTAGTGTATAAACATGGGTCACTATTAGATTACATGGACTTTCATCTCTATATGGCTGATGGCCTTGTTTTCATCCTTCTTCCTTTAATATCATTTCACCATAGCCTTAACAACTGTCACATCAGCATAATAACATACCACCTTTAAAAATATTATTGCAAGATAGGCTGAAAAAGAGCTTTGTCATTCTTCTGGAATAGTCTCACATCTTCTACTTTTCTTTCAAATATCTTGTTTTATAATAAATGTGAATGGATTTTGGTTTAATCTATAACTTAAAAAACTTCTTTTCTAAAGAAATAGGGAGTCATCCCTTTCTTGCATCAGGATTTTCTTTGACCTGAAAATGTCTATACGATAATAAACACATTTACAATTAGTCATCATCAATGAGTTAATTAGTGATTATTTATAAAAATTGTTAACATATATTTGGTATTTACTATGGGTTAAACATTGTGCAAAGCCTGTCCTCATGTATGCTATCAGTTGGCATATGAATCACATACCTAAAATTTGAAGTAATATGAAATGTAGTATGGCCTTAGTAAGTACTATAGACAATATGATGTAGGAAGTGTGGAGTTAAACATACTGGATGTGAATTTTGATTCACTCACTTGTTTTGCTTGGCAAATTTAATCTCTTCTAGCTTTGAATTTTTTTTAATATAAATAAAGGAAAGTATGACCTGTATTGGAGGGTGGCAGTGAGAGTCTTAGAGCTTTTCTGGAGATCTTAGCAATAGTAAGGCTCAAAAGCCTGGGATCTCTACATACCATTACAAGTGAGACCAGGAGAATGGTATGGAAGCGTTCACTAAGCAGGAAGGATAAAGAAACAGAGAAGTTGTGAAAAGCCAGCCTTTGGATGAAGAATGATACTTCTATGAGAGTAGAAGAGCAGGAAAGGCAGATGGATTAGAGTCCATATGGGTCAGGGCTGGGGTAGGGGCAGAGTTTATTGTGCCTTGAGGGCTTAATATGAGTCAGGCACTATGCCAAGTACTTTGTGCATATTTAATCTTCACTGCAAGGCAACAACATGGGAAATAAGACCTCCATTTTTTCAGGTGAGAAGTTGAATCTGAGGAGCTTCAAGGATGTTTCTTAAGGAAAAACAAAACGATGACATAGGTGGTAAAAGGTGGTCCCTGAGTTGGAATCCATCCTCTATGGTTCCTGAGGCAGGGCAGTGCTGTGGCCCTTAACTTGCACCGTGGAGCCCTATTTTTTAGCACATGCAGTTCATTAGAGTTGTAGTCCTAAAAGGAGGTGCTGGGCTACTGGGTGCGGCAGTGCAGGGGTGTAGTGTAAGGCCAGAACTGAGCTTGTCCTGAAGGTATTCCAGCTGAATACTCTTCCAGCCACTGTCACTCTGCAGGGTAAGGCAGGAGAGCAAGAAGCCCGCTGACCCTCTTTCATGCAGGGCCCTGCCTATTCCAGGGCCGGGGGCTCACCCATTCTTGCTCCACAGCAAAACTGCAGGAGAGAGTGAGTTTCTGTGCCTTTTGCTCAAGCCTTCACTTGTCTAGATCCCATAACAGAAAATGGAAACAAACGAGATCTGACAAGAAAGGATAAGGTATTCAATGGAAGAATGAAGAAAATATTTATCTCACACTGTGCACTCTGTGAAATTCACACATGGCATATGTGTCTCACTGAATCCTCACAGTGAGCATGGGAAGTGCAAATTATCATCGTTTGTATGATATTAACAGCTTTCTGCAGGTCATACAGAAACCAATTTCAGAACTGGGACTTAGGATGATTTAAGAGCAAACACTGAATTGGCACAGAAATATGAGGATTTAAATAAAAATTTGTAATGCTGAGAAACTATTAAAATGTAGATAAATTATAATAAATTATATTCCTCATTTACTATCCAAGAATTGATGCTGTTTATTTCTTTCTGTGATGCGCCTACAATAGAAAAAAATAATCACAAAGAATTTTTTCAAAAAAATGTTCATCTCTTCATCTCAAAAACCAAAATTTCTGGTGTAACTAAGTGATGTTTTACATATTGAGTTTGACTTCTTTTAGCAGGGCAAATAGTATCTGTTGATCAATGGCAAACTACACTCATGAATGAGCCAAGTCCTATAAAGGCTCCAAAACTTTGGAAAAGAAGAAATAGAAATTATTGTGTCTTCTAAGAAAACTTGGGATAAATCTACAGACTTAACAATTATCCAGATCTTATGTGTGTCATCAGTTTCTTAATAAAGCTATTAAAATATATGTGTGTATGTGTATATCAACACTACTAGCATATTGTGATATTGCTTATAATTTACTTTGAAATACTTCATGATTAATGTTGTGGTATAATGGTTAGTTTCAATCTGCTCCTTGGGATGATTAGTGGCCCTTGCTGGAAATGCATATTTCATGGTATATTAGTTTCCTAAAACTGTTGTAACAAATTACCACACACAGGCTTAAAACAATAGAATATTATTCTCTAACAGTCCTGGGAGCTAGAAGACCAAAACTGAGGTGTCAGTAAGGTTGATTCCTTCTGGAGGCTCCAAGAGGATTTCCTCCATTCCTCCCTCTTGTCTGCTAGTGGTTGCCCATAGTTCTTGGCATTCTTTGATTGGCATGGGTTAAATGATGTATCGAGCCTCTGCCTCAGTCTACACAAAGTGTCCTTCCCTCTGTATGTGGTTGTGTCCACATCTCTTTTGTGTCCACCACACCTTTTGTTCTAAGGATACCAGTCCTTTTAAGTAGGCTCTAATCCAATATAATCCTGTCTTAAATTGATTACATCTGCAAAGATCCTGTTTGCAAATAAAGTGGCATTCACAAATTCTAGTGGTCAGGTTATGCATTTTGAGGGGATATTTTTCAATCCAGTACATGATTTATTAGTTAGTATGTAAATAGAAGATCCTGCCATAATCTTAGCTATTGTAAGAAATTCTGCTGTTTGTAAAGTGGTGTAACAAATATCAGAAATAGGTGTTCATTCATGAAATTAGTGCTGTTTGGATATATAGACCAGCTAGAAATATGAAAGAAGCAATTCTCATTCTTGCATGGAAGATGCATAAAAATACAGAAAGCCATGTGGTCTGTTCCCTTCAGTATGATATCCAAGGCTTATCTCTGACAGTCTCCAGTTAGTTTGCTGATTTGGAGTGCTTATTTCCCTGGACTTAGCTAAATACTGCTTCTCAAATACTATTGCATTGGCTTGGGGAAACTTCATACAGCATATAGTCCAAGTACCTGCAAGTTTAGCACGCTGGAACTATATAATGCTTATTGTACTGGATGTATGATACATTTTGTGACTGCTTAAAGATAAATATTTGTATAGAAGCTTGTATAGTAGCTTGAAACTTGCTATCATACATGGTAGCAGGGTTGAAGGAAGGAGACCAAGAATATTACTATAGGACATACCTACTAAAAAGAACCAGAACCTAATAATTCTGAACAGCAAAATTGGCTTAGGTTAATTCAAAGCTCATATCCACCACCAACATTTTCCCATAATTTCACATCTTTTGTTCTCTTTTGGACTGCCATTCTTATAATCTTCTAAAAATTTTTAATTAAAGTATGTTGATTTATAATACTAGGTTCAAGTGGACATTTAATCATTATTAAATAATATAGCCCAGCATTTAGATAATGATGCAAAGGTTAAAAGCTTTCTATCATTGGAGATTTTCAATAAGAAAATAGGTTGGGGTAACACTTGAACTCTTCACCTGGGACTTTCCCAGCCCCATGGAATGCCCAAGAGTAGCCAATTGGCTCCCAAGTCTCTGGCCGACTCAGTGTCTCTGGAATTCCCTCCTTCATACATTCCATGGGAGCCTCTGTTTGGTGGCATTTAGTACATGGTGCCAGGCATCTGTTGTTTTGGTTTGGGCTTAATCTGAACCTTTGTTGTTTGACTGGGTTTTGTATTTCTGAGGATTTTTTTTTTTAAATCATAAGTTGCCAGCTTTGCTAAGCAGTATTCATGGTTGTTGGGAGAGAGAGTTTAATTTGTTCTTATTCTTGGAAATATAAATTTTTAAAATCTTCAAAATTTCACATCATCTGGATTTTCAGAAGTAATTCTTTGGGGGGAAAAAAAGAGATCTATTATATGGTCCTCATGTGCTATTTTTCTTTTATGCATTTCAACAAAAAAGCAAATATACAAAGTAGTGGACCCTTGGTTGAGGTCCAGATCATTGACCCCCATTGATCTGTGGTTCAGTGAAGAAGTTGCAGGCAGGGGTCATGAAACAGGGGAGGCGACTGAGTGGACTCTGGAAGCAAACAGCTTGCCATGTGGATCTGCTGTTCTCTTTCTACTCTAATCTCTTTGTCCTCATTCATCCTAAAGAAAGGATGCTGGAGGAGAGAACTACAGGAATGGAAAACTAAGAGAACACAGTACTAAATACAAAACCAAATGTGAAATTGGTTCTTTAAAGTGACAGTTGCTGGTTGGTGCTGCATAAGTTCTGAGTACATCTGTGAATATGCCATTGTGTGTCAGGCTCCCCAAGAGTAAATACGCCCAGACTCAGGGATTATGTCACCTGATTAATACCACCAATTAGCACCATACTTGTGGGGAATAAGGAATGGAGACAGGGAAATGTGGACCCAAGTCACAGTGGTGATAGCGAAGGGTGTTTTAAGGGTTGATGCTGTCAGATTAATTTACCTGTCATTTTTAGGTGGCTGATCCTATTTTAAGAGAGTTTTTCAAGTTGAACATACTTCTCATATTTCACAGGCCACACCCTTGGTACAGGTACCTGATTTCTTATTTAGATCAGCTTCTTTCTCTTTCCCTCTCATAAATAGTGCCAAGAAGACTAATCATTAACCGTTGAAAACTTAGCTCCTGGGTGATAGTTCATTCCTTCCATCATAAAATCTAAGGCCATAGCTGCATTCCTTCCTTTATTTCTTTCAGAAGATTTTGCTGGTGATTCAGTACCTGAACCTGATGGTTCATTTGCTTAGTCACTTAGTAAACACTGAAGGAGAACCTACAGGGCAATAAATATGAGCATAAACAAATATGTGAGGAAAGGAAAAATGGACAGGGATTAAGAGAGCTGCCACAAATGTGTACTGACTCCCTTTTGTAGTTCAGCTCTCATTTTAAAGAAATACTTATGATTAAAAATGTATGTAACAGTCAAATAATTCTTCAAGGCTCCCAATGCAAAATACCAGCCCCTGTCTCACCCTGCCTATCTCAAGTCTCATCTCCTGAGGAAAATACTTCTAATCCTGTAATCTTCTGGTATTTGCCTCCATAGTTTTACATAATATGCTACACTGCTCTTTGTCAGTTTTAGATATTGCCTATGAGCTTTCTACAGCAAAAGGTTCAGTTCAGTTCAGTTCAGTTGCTCAGTCGTGTCTGACTCTTTGTGACCCCATGAATTGCAACATGCTAGGCCTCCCTGTCCATCACCAACTCCCGGAGTTCACTCAAACTCACGTTCATCGAATCAGTGATCCCATCCAGCCATCTCATCCTCTGTGGTCCCCTTCTCCTTCTGCCCCCAATCCCTCCCAGCATCAGAGTCTTTTCCAATGAGTCAACTCTTTGCATGAGGTGGCCAGAGTACTGGAATTTCAGCTTTAGCATCATTCTTTCCAAAGAACACCCAGGGCTGATCTCCTTTAGAAAGGACTGGTTGGATCTCCTTGCAGTCCAAAGGACTCTCAAGAGTCTTTTCTAACTCCACAGTTCAAAAGCAACAATTCTTCGGTGCTCAGCTTTCTTCACAGTCCAACTCTCACATCCATACATGACCACTGGAAAAACCAAAGCCTTGACTAGACAGACCTTTGTTGGCAAAGAGAAAGGTAATAATCAAATATCTCATTTCACCTTAATACACAGTTCTACCTTCTGTTTTTATAATATAATTTTCTGTCAGATAAATCTTCAGCCTATACATTGCTAGGTTTACATAAATAATATTCACATTAAGCCAAGTAGACACCCCTGTGTATGTGGGGAACAGAATGTATCCAGGGTTTCACTGCTCCTTACAAAGACTTTCCATCAGTGCTCTTTATTCCCCCCACCAACACTCACTTCAAGTTTCCTCCTGCTTCCAAGCCTGAGCCTTCTGAGATCCTGAAAGGTAAACAGACCTTCTTACTGACTTTATCTGGTGAAGAGTTTCCATGCTTGCCGGTCTGGCTAATCAGCTACCACAAATCAGTCCATTGCTTTCTATATGTCTGTTCCTTTTTTGTTTGTTTGTCTTCCTTTCTCCTATTTCTTTTCCTTGCTTTCTTCACCCTTATCAATTTAAGAAGTTTTTATTTACTGAAATTTTAATGTGTTTTTGGAATAAAGCGTGTATGTTTCAATAAACAGTGTATGTTTCAATCTGCTATGTTTAACTAAAGTTTCAAGTATTCTTTTAAAAGCCTACCTAATAATTCTCCATGTAATTATCAACCTTAGTTTATAGATGAATAAAACAAAGATGAGAGAAGTTGAATAATTTGCCCAAAGTTGTACAAATCGTGAATGGTGATTCTACTTACTAATAAAAATCTTATTCTTTTCTTTCTAGCACCCTGTCTTTAACTGTGAGACACAGTTCCTGTTTTAAGGATTTTACAGTTTGGCAGAGAGATAAGAGAAGTGAATGGTTGTCAGAATACAATACATTAAATGTCAAGAACAAGAAAAATGAACTGCTGCGCAATGGAAATTCAGAGGTGAGAGAATTGTTTTCCTGCCCATTTCTTTGTGTCCGAAATCCCATTTGGAATTGAAGTATGTATTTTGTAGTACTATGCAGTATTTCTTCATACAGAAATCTTAATTTGATGGGGTTTAACCTCTATTTTTTGGTCATTTGGGATTTCATGGAGTCTGGAATGAAGGACACATTTAATTTGCATCTTCATACAATAACTATTCTTAAAAAAAAAACAACTTGAACAAAATAAAGTTTATATGTCTCTCATGCAACAGCCCAGAGGTGGCATTGCTGTCTAGAGGAGGCAGGTTTATTAGATAGGGTTACCCCAGGTGTCTTTTCTCCTGTACCTCATCATTTCTAAGAGTTTCTGGATAATAACTCATCTTAAGATGATATTTTAGGGAAAAAAGACAGATTTTTGACTCACTAAGTATCTATGGGTGTACTTGATATTAAAGGCACTTGAAAGAGAAGTTTTGCATCTATTTATTTTTGCCACTTTATCTTCTTGGCCTCAAAAACCACTGTGGATGGTGACTGCAACCCTGATATTAAAAGATGCTTGCTCCCTATAAGAAAAGCTATGACAAACTTAGACAGCATATTAAAAAAGCAGAGACATCTATTTGTTGGCAAAGGTCTATATAGTCAAAGCTATGGTTTTTCCAGTAGTCATGCACAGATTTGAGATGGACCATAAAGACCGAGCATTGAAGAATTGATGCTTTTGAACTGTGGTGTTAGAGAAGACTCTTGGAAGTCCCCTAGACAGCAAGGAGATCCAACCAGTCCATCCTAAAGGAAAATCAGTCCTGAATATTTGTTGGAAAGACTGATGCTGAAGCTCCAATACTTTGGCCACCTGCTGCACAGAACCAACTCAGTGGAAAAGACCCTGATGCTGGGAAAGACTGAAGACAGGAGGAGAAGGGGATGATAGAGTATGAGATGGTTGGATGGCATCATTGACTCAATGTACGTGAGTCTGAGCAAACTGTGGGAGATACTGGAGGACAGGGAAGCCTGGCATGCTGCAGTCTATGGGCTCGCAGGAAGCTGGACATGACTGAGCAACTGAACAACAACAACAACAGCAAATTTTTTCCATGGATAGTGCATGATTATTTTTTAAAAAGATTTTCTTAGTTTTATTTTTTGAGTTTTATGGAGTTAGATTTTATGTGTATATTTTAAGTATTTTTTATTGTGATAAAATATATATAACACAATCTCTCACTTTGTTAAATTTGAAACGTGTGTTTATATTATATAATATATGGGCAGCCTTACATTTATAAATGTATCTACATCTGTCCAGAAATGAACTGATTTTTTTTTCCAGTTAAAACTGTTATCATTTTATGTCACTTGTACTCTGTGACTTAAAGTAGTATCTGCAGAGCATTCCAGTTTCTAAAGCCAGTTGGACAGTGTTTGCTTCAAGGCTCTACTTGAGCTGCTTTTTGATGTTGGGAAATTTCACTGGACCTGCATTTTCTCTGTCTTATATTTATCATTTGTAAAATGGGGAAAATGACTGAATATAGCTCATAATATTGTTATAAGGGTTATTTGAGTTACTGTATACGACAAATGTGACACACTTAAATAAGTGTCTGGTCCATGGAAAAGACCATAGCGTCAACTGTTTTCCATCTAGCAACCTTGTGAGAGAGCAGTCTATGAGAGCCACCTAACCTTCAAGCACTGTTCTGTTTGCTAGAGTGAAGACTCCTTCAGTAACATCTTTATTATTTTATTTTTCAACTATTTGTTGAGGGTCTAATATATGCCAGACATACTGCTGGGTGCTCTGGTTATCAGTTCAGTTCAGTTCAGTCGTTCAGTCATGTCCAGCTCTTTGTGACCCCATGGACTGCAGCACGCCAGGCTTCTCTGTCCATCACCAACTCCTGGAGCTTGCTCAAACTCATGTCCCTTGAGTTGGTGCTGCCATTCAACCATCTTATCCTCTGTCATCCCCTTCTCCTCCTGCCTCCAATCTTTCCCAGCATCAGGGTCTTGTCCAATGAGTTGGTTCTTCCCATCAAGTGGCCAAAGTATTGGAGCTTCAGCTTCAGCATCAGTGCTTCCAGTGAATATTCAAGACTGATTTCCTTCGGGATGGACTGCTGTTCAAGAAACTCTCAAGAGTCTCTTCCAATAGCACAGTTCAAAAGTATCAGTTCTTCAGCACTCAGCTTTCTTTATGATCCAACTCTCACATCTGTACATGACTACTGGAAAAACCATAGCCTTGACTAGACAGACCTTTGTTGCCAAAGCAATGTCTCTGGTTTTTAACATGCTGTCTATGTTGGTGATAGCTTTTCTTTCAAGGACCAATGTCTTTTAATTTCATGGCTGCAGTCATCATCTGCAGTGATTTTGGAGCCTGAGAAAATAATGTCTATCATTGTTTTCATTGTTTCCCCATCTATTTGCCATGAAGTGATGAGACCAGATGTCATGATCTTAGTTTTTTGAATGTTGAGTTTTAAGCCAGCTTTTTCACTCTCCTCTTTCACTTAGTTCCTCTTCTCTTTCTGACTTAAGGGTGGTGTCATCTGCCTATCTGAGGTAGCTTATTGATATTTCTCCTGGCAATCTTGATTCCAGCTTGTGCTTCAGTCTGGCATTTCACATGATGTACTCTGCATATAAGTTAAATAAGCAGAGTGACAGTATACAGCCTTGATGTACTCCTTTCCCATTTGGAATGTTCAAACTATTGCTCAGGATATAATGGAGACAAAAATCAGACATGTCCCTGCCTTCATGGAGTCCTCAGCATAGTGGTAGACATGGTCACAAATCAACTAATTATACAAATAAGATTATAACTTGATAAGTCCTAGAAAAGACAAGCTACATGGCTCCTTATTACATCTGAATATGTAGAGTTTAACTCCTGAGAGAGCAAAGTTGTGTCTTGCTTTTTAAATTTATTGAAGTATAGTTGCTTTACAATATTGTGCTAATTTCTGCTGTTGAGCCAAGTGATTCAGTGATACATACATGCATTCTTTTTCATTATGGTTTATCACAGGATATTGAATATAGCTCCCGTGCTGTACAGTAAGACACTGTTGCTCACCCATTCTCTAGATAATAGTTTACATCTGCTAATCTCAGTCTCCCACTCCATCCCTCCCCCTTGGCAACCACAAATCTGCTATTTCTGTGAGTCTGTGTGTATTTCTTGAATAATCCAAGAAGAACTCTGATGCCAAAGAAGGGAGGGGCTGTTTTGTGCACAAACTGAGAACATCCTGAGAAACTAATTAAAACCTTCCTTTTTGATTACACCCTGGAGGATGGGAATCGCTTCCTCTCTCGCCTTTCCTTGACACAACTTGCTCTGGAGGAATGCAAAGGATGGGTGGGATCTTCCCCAACATGAGAGTGAAAGGAAGCAACATACCACAGAGATGACGGCAGCGTAAGAAACGCTGCAGCTGCTGGTTCTAGCTCCACCCTATGGGACAACCGCTTCGCAATATTTCAAAGGCAATGGCAACTTACAGGAAAGTTGAAAAAATGCATTCAACAACTTCCTTGTCTGGAGGTTTGGATAGGAGTGGAGCATGTTTTAAAGCTGCATTTATGGCAGAAATATACACAGCATTACAAACATCTGTGCCTGGGCTTCCCAAAGCCCAAGTGTGCATTTAAACGTGAAGTACACAGTTTTTTTCAGGGCATTTGGCAAGAAATATGATTATTGAAGCCATTTGAATATAAAAGTGGTTCATTTCATGTGTATTCCTAATGCTAGTTTCACTAGAAAGCAATAGCTGGGAATTACATCCAGAATTCCCTCTGCCACTCTTTATTAGCAATGCTTGAAAGGATGGTGTCCTGATGTACTTAATTGTTAATCCCAGAAAACCACATTCTCTTTTAGTATGTGCAACACACAAGAAAAAATTAAGTTTAAATATGAGCAAGGACAGGGTGTCACATGCCCATGGCCGAGAGACAAAATCTAAATATTTCACTGCCATTTCATCTTATGTGTATGTGTATCTCTACTATCTAACTGCATCTGGTTCACTTTCTCTTCCTTCAGGCTGTTACATTTCATGTGATTGGTCGATGGCTCTGCATTCAGCATATAAAACAATTAAGTGATTATTCGCTGAGCATCTACTCTGGCTTAGACAGAAATGTCTTTAAACTCATGAAGATCATAGTCTAGAAGTAGAGACAGATATGAAACACATAATTAAAAGTAGGGTGAGTATCAGGAAGACAGAGACACAGAATCCTTTAGACTAACCTCTGAGCCACCAGGGAAGCCCCATATAGCAATAGTAATACTAATAACAACTAAGATCAAACCAGTGCTTACTATGTACCCAGGCTCTGTTGTAAATGTCGTTTAGTCACTAAGTCATGTCTGACTCTGCAACCCCATGGACTGCAGCACACCAGTTCCTCTGTACTCCAGAGTCTCTCAGAGGTTGCTCAAACTTGTTTCCATTGAGTCAGTGATGCCATCCAACCATCTCATCCTCTGTTATCCCCTTCTCCTCTTGCCCTCAATCTTTCCCAGCATCAGGGTCTTTTCCAGTGAGTTGGCTCTTTGCATCACGTGTCCAAAGTATTGGAGATTTAGCTTCAGCATTAGTCCTTCCAGTGAATATTTGAGTTGATTTCTTTTAGGATTGACTCGTTTGATCTCCTTGCTGTTCAAGGGACTCTAAAGAGTCTTCTCCAGCACTGCAGTTTGAAAGCAGTGTATGCTTACAGTTAACTTTAATCCATACATCCCACTTTTATTATCACTATTTCCATTTTATAAATGAGAAAACTAGTCTAAGAGGGATTAATTGCTTACGTACCTTTCCAAGGTGGCCCCAAAAGAAAGAGGTGGACTGGGATTTGAACCCGTTTGACTCCTGTCACCACAAAGTGTGGAAAATTCTGAAAGAGATGGGAATACCAGACCACCTGACCTGCCTCTTGAGAAATCTGTATGCAGGTCAGGAAGCAACAGTTAGAACTGGACATGGAACAACAGACTGGTTCCAAATAGGGAAAGGAGTACATCAAGGCTGTATATTGTCACCCTGCTTATTTAACTTATATGCAGAGTACATCATGAGAAACACTGGGCTGGATGAAGCACAAGCTGGAATCAAGATTGCCGGGAAAAATATCAGTAACCTCGACACCACCCTTATGGCAGAAAGCAAAGAACTAAAAAGCCTCTTGATTAAAGTGAAAGTGGAGAGTGAAAAAGTTGGCTTAAAGCTCAACATTTAGTGAACTAAGATCATGGCATCTGGTCCCATCACTTCATGGGAAATAGATGGGGCAACAGTGGAAACAGTGATAGACTAGTTTTGGGGGCTCCAAAATCACTGCAGATGGTGACTGCAGCCATGAAATTAAATGACACTTACTCCTTGGAAGAAAAGTTATGACTAACCTAGAGAGCATATTAAAAAGCAGAGGCATTACTTTTGCCAACAAAGGTCAATCTAGTCAAAGCTAT
>SJYC01028614.1:0-11712 GCA_006408675.1 Madoqua kirkii | reverse complement strand
GTTTATTTGAAATTTATATATATATAATATATATATTTGGAAGTATTACTACTTATAACATAAATATAGCTAGTATCCTGACAAAGAGATGGTCTAGAATGATATACAGACTTTCAAAAATGTGAAGCATTTACTATTTAGGAGCTGAAATATTAATACATTGGTAAGCCAAACATATTTCTCTTGTAATGCCAATTGTTTCAGCTGGTGAGAATTGGTTTTGAAGATAGAAGGATTCTGTTTTCCCCTTGGCTATTGGTTTTCCACCCTTTTGCTATAGAGTAAGGTCTAAGATGAAATCAATACCCCAAGTAAACCTTTCTTTTTCTTCTACTTATGGTAGTTTAATTAATTACTCTCCTTTAAACTGATCCATTAATTAAAACTAAGCTTTTATGTGATAATGATTATTATTTTCAGGGCAATTGTGGTTTCCAATCTGAATCAGGCTTTAGGTTTAAGTGGAAGGATTTTTCTTGTTATTATTGTTATTTAGTTTCTGAGTTGTGTCCGACTCTTGCAATTTATGAACTGTAGTCTGTTGGGCTCCTCTGTCCATGAGATTTTAAAGGAAAGAATACTGGAGTGAATTGCCATTTCCTTCTCCAGGGGATCTTCCTGACCCAGGGTTCAATCTGCAACTCCTGCATCGGCAGGCAGATCCCTTACCACTGAGCCACCTGGGAGGCCTTTCAGTTCAGTTCAGTTCAGTCGCTCAGTCATATCTGATTCTTTGCAACCCCATGGACTACAGCACACCCGGCTTCCCTGTCCATTTTGTCATTAATTGCTGATGAAACCTCAATCCAAAGACTTGAGCAATAATTCAGCTTTCTTAGTAAAGAATAGAAGGATATGACTGAAGAGAGAATGTCATTCTATTTTCAAGGAGTCAAAAAACTGAAATGCATCTTTGAAAAACCTATGAAACTAATGAATCACTCTCAGGAGATATTTTGGATATTTTGGAAAGCTAAAGAGCATCATTAAAAAAAAAAAAGAACAACTGTTGAAGTTATTATTGTGGTACTTGGATCAGAAAGCTTGTGACACTTGACAGATTTTTATGTGGCATATTTCCAGAGAGTGAATTCACTGATGGTCAACTTTTGGGATACTTTGCTCTTTAATCCCTTTGCCTTCAACATGGTAGTAGCTGGGGAGTGAGATGGGATGTGGTAATTAGCTTGCTGAGTCAGTGGGATGGAGTCCTGAAATACTGAATAATTATTTCTTTGATGTGTGGTGTGGTTAACATGCTTAAGATTCTTAACACAGGCCAGCTGGATGCCAGAACTGGGAAGAGGAAGTATAATCACTTTTATATACCGTGCAGAACGTTAAATAGCAAATCTCAGAGTTCAGACTTTGTCATTCTTTGTCTTCACTTTTTTGTTTTCTTAAACTTAATAGCAATCAGTTTAAGCCCTTAATTGGTAAACTCCTGGCCCAAGAATAGCAAACAAAATATCATTATAAGTCTGTGAAACACCTTGCTTTCTATAATCTTTGTTCCAGGTAACAGTGGACCAAAAATCTGGACAAAAATAGAAAGGCACAGTGACACTACTGTTTTGGAAAGAAAACGTATCTTTCTTAGGAGCCTTGAACCTGTAACACTAACATATCATGAATGAGTTTAGTTTAGTGGATACCAAAGACTCTCTGACGCGTCTCAGCATGCTTTCACTTCCGTGAGAAAGATTCCTTTTAGGTCAAGCCCAGCGGTTGACTAAGGAGAACGCAGAACCCGGAATTGAAAGTCATTAATTTTGTCCCTCTCTATAATCGCCAATTTATTACCATGAACTTGGTGCAATGGAAAATTATTACTTCTTTCTAGATCTCAGCAATTTTAAATGGGAAGAACTTTGTTTGAGTCTTTGAGGTTCAAACATTGCATCTCTTCCCTGTCCTTAGCTGCCTTCTTCTGGGTCAGTTACCTCTGATGCCCAAGAAAAGAGCAATGAGATAGGATTTGAAGAAAGTACGAGAGCCTCTTTTTTCTGAGCCTTTGCAATTGTGGCAGCAAGATTGATAAGAGAAGTATACATTGCAGTGAGACTAAGTGGGAAAGAAAGAATTCCTCCCATCAGGTGAAAACTATGGAACAATTAAATGATGACATCGTACAGGAAATGTCACCATCACATGTTTTTTTTGCCTCTCATATCATTGGCTATGAGTCAGATTCAAGTTGAGGCATATTTTTTTTCCATCTCTACATCTTCACGCTATGAATTTTGGTTTTTATAAAATAACCATTCTTTTTCCCATCAAATGCTGAAAGATATTTCTTTGCCCATCACTAGGACTTAGCATTGTTTGTAGTGGGTGGGGGCAGCTGACTTGCATGAAGACAGGTTTCCATATTATATCCTCTTTGGGGTGAACTCAGCCCGTCGGTAGATGAACAGCAGCCCTTATTCCCAGGCAGAGCTCATTCTCCTGACTTGACTAATATTTACCTAAGCTTCTCTCTGCCTCTTCCTCCTCTCTGAGATTTGTTTTTCTTGTTTTCCCAACCTGCATGCTTTTACCTACAGCTCAGCTTCCTCAAAACTGCTCTTGGCTCACCTTGTGCAGTTTTTTCCATGATTATTATATTTCTCAACTTGAGTGCTTCCCTTTGTTCTATAACATGACATTCAAACTGCCTTCCTGCTCGCTGCCAGCATACCCCTTGATACTGGTGCGCTTCCCACCTACACAGGTTTGCAGCAAGCTGCTCTAGCTAATCTCTTGGCTTTTGATATTTCCCTAACATGTGTAGGTCAGCCTTATTTGATTTATTGCCAATATACAAACTCCCCCATGATTTCACCTTTCCATTTTCTTTTATGGATGTGAACATCCTTCCAGGAAAACTGACTTTTATTCTAGTAGAGAAACAATATCTGAAGACTTTTTAAAAAGACTTTAGAACATCTCACAAACATTTACCATTGTGATTTTTAAATATTATTTCTACTGAAAAGCAGGTGGAAAATAAGCATTCAATTTTGAGATGGAAAATTAAAGGCCAGTTGCCAACATCAAGTAATTATGTAGAAATCCTGAGAGCTGCTTAAGTCTTTTTCAAAAACAAGGGGGAATATGCCCTCCAATTCTGCTCTCTTCTATGTTTTGGAAGAACCATTCCTATAGCACAATCCTATCATTTGGATTTATTTCAACAGTACATAAGCAATACGTAATATATGCTAGGCACTCTAATCAAGCCTCAGATATAGAATACGTGGTCTTTGTCCCTGAGGAAGTGGGTTGACAGCCATGAACAGGAAGTCTATAGTAAATGCTGTGATAAAAGATAAATAAGAATCCTGAGTCATAGACACACAGGAGGTTTAATCAGGTCAGGATGATGAGGAGTACATTACGGAGGAGACAGCATTGGAAGGAACCCTACAGAAAGGAGATACACGGCAACAGAATCACTGCCTGCAGAGAAAACACACTTGGGGCCATAGTCTCTCAGCCCTTCGCCCACCATTTCAGTGTTCCTTTTCAGTATAAATATAGCTTTCAAAGATCTCACCACAAATCAAGGTTATGCCTTTTCTAAGAGTCACCTGAGTATGGATATGTGTGTGTGTGTTAGTCACTCAGTTGTGTCTGACTCTTTGCAACCCCATGGGCTATAGCCCACCAGGATCCTCTGTCCATGGGATTCTCCAGGCAAGAATACTGGAGTGGGGTGCCATTCCTTTCTCCAGGGAATCTTCCTGACCCAGGGATCGAACCTAGGTCTCTTGCACTGAAGGTAGATTCTTTACCATCTGAGCCGTGAAGTATTGAGTATGGATAGCTTTGTGCATTCGTAATAAAAAGTAAACATGATTTCAGGCCTCAAGGAAATGAGTTTACAGATGATAATAGCAAAATGATAGAAACTCTGGTATCCTAGAAATAAATGAAAATCAGAGAATTTAGGAAAACATTTTCTGGGTTTTAAAGTTGTGTCTGCTTCACTGAGAAGTATATTGTGAAAATTTCTCAGGATGCTTGTTTCCCAGTCTTGTGATTAGCCTCCTGAGATAGTCACATGGGCTGACTTCCTCTAAATCAGTATTCGAGAAGCATTTCAGGCAGACCACCTTGAGGTGATGATTGCCTTTCTCAGGAGACAGTCACATGTGCTAGATCCTCTGGGAGGAAATGAATGAATTGCCCATTGTACATTAAATTTCAGACAAGAAAATTTAAAGGTGAACTTCCAAAACATTAAGGCTCAGAGTAATCACCGGAGTTGGCTAGCTAGCCTTGGGGGGCCCGCCCTTCCTAGAATCAGCAAACTCTTCCCTGTAGAAAATTACATAAACATTTGAAGGTTTCCGTCTGTCCTTAGAATTCTACTTGTCTGCCAAGATTATGGTCATTTGAGCTGGAAAGTTGGCCAGTTATAATCTCTATTAAGGCCTTGATGGCTACACTCATTCCTGTGCTTCCTTGTTCATGATCCTATGAGTCTCTGGGGTCTTTGGGGTCAAGAGCTGCCTGTGAGAGCTGTCACCATAGGGGAAAGGACATGCTTATGTCTTTTCTATCTAAATGGCAAGGCTTGCTCTGGAGTTGGCCCAGGGTAGTCTCTATGGGTCTCTTTTCCATCTTAAGTAAACGCCTTATACAAAGTGTTGGTTGAGCAGAAATGCAGAAACCATTATCAGGTATCTTTCTTCATGACAACCACTCATCTGCACAATGTACAGGGTTGGTCACGTGACTGATTCTTTCTCACTACCCATGTGCTATTTCCCATCCCTTATATCTTGACAGTACTTCCAGTGGAGAGGAAGACAAAGCTGCCCACGCTTTCATTAAGAAGCCACTCCTAGCTCCTTAACACCCTACTGCCATATTGCTTTCAGAGATAAAAAGTGTTTGCTTTCTCCAATCGGCAAATGACTCAGAATTTTTTTATTTCTCAATACACTCATTCTCATCTATTCCAGATTAGGGTACACTGAGAAACTCTGAGATGGAGTTTAGAGTATGGAATGTTTATTATGGAGCATCCTAAGGACCAAGATTCCAGGAAGGCTGGGAAGGGGAATAGGATTTGGAAGAAGAAGATATTGAGATGAGACCCAGACACAAAAATAGCCTGATCAACTCCACTGGGATCTGTGCCCTTCAGATTTGTCTTGAATTAGACTGAGATTGCCAGGTTTTTGTATTCCAGTGTCAGTCAGTCATCACATGTAGGCAACCTAGAATGGGAATAACCTTGAATGAGAGCTCTCTTTGCAGCTGAGGAAAGGCTGAAGGGGTTGAAAGCTGATGACTGTCCGCTGGCAGCATTCCTAATAGCTGGGACAAGAACTCTTATTGAAGGAAGATGTGTATGGATCTGGGTGGTGCCTACTCTTTGCTCCATTCAGATTACTTCCCTATCTACACTTAAGGAGCAGCTCTTTAGGATGCTTCTAAGCTTAGGGTTAACTAAATTCAGAAAGTTAGTGGAACAAACTACAGCCCAATGCTTGGTCTCAAGATCACAACTTATACTCAGTTGCCTCCCTCCTCCACTATTGATTCTAGATTTTTCCTCTCCCTCATCTTCCATCTCTGTCTGTCTCATTTGCTTACCTGATGGCATAACCAATATCCTCAACCCTGAGTATTCTTTCTCAGTCACCATGCCCTTCTCAAACCAAGACTGCTGTGCTTGTCCATTTGTCATTATAATTGGGAAGAAAGGACCAAGCGATGCCCAAATAGATCACCTAGGTGCCAGGCTTATCCCTTTATGCCCCATTGTGAAATGGCAGCCCTCCTACCTGATGACTGGTCAGTTGCCCTGCCAAAACAATGACTCCTCCTCTTGCCAGCTGGTTTCTTGCCACAAGAAGCCTGAATTCCCAGGCTGCAGTCATTGCTCATAATACAAAGGGATTGTTACTATATCCATTAGTTAAAAAAAAAAAAAAAGTTCTGTTTTTAAGAATCAGGATCTCTAGGCCCACAGAAGGCAGAGCTGCCAAGAAAGGATGCACATGGCATTCAAGCAGGTCACATGGGAAGAAGAGAGGTTGAACTACTTTTTTTTTCCTTTCCCTCAGTTCTTATAACCATGTATTTTTCTTTTGGGGCTATAGTACCATATGAAAGCCTTTGATTCAAAGTGTATACTAGTCTCAGAGGATGACACTCCATCCTGGTAAATCATTGAGCTGAAACTTCAGCTGTGCCTTCAGAGAGATATTCCAGTGCTCTATCAGGCTACTAGCTTCTGTGTAGTGAGACGTATGATACGCCCAGGAGTGAGGTGTAGTCGCTCAGTCGTGTCCGACTCTTTGCAATCCTGTGGACTGTAGCCTACCAGGCTTCTCTGTCCATGGGATTCTCCAGGCAAGAATATTGGAATGGGTTACCATTTCCTTCTCCAGGGGATCTTCCCAACCCAAGGATGGAACCCGGGTCTCCCGCATTGGAGGCAGATGCTTTACCCTCTGAGCCACCAGGGAAGCCATGATTATGGGTCAACTTTCACATCTGTTTTCTCTATTTTGAGTTTCTCTGATACAATGATATATGAAATCCCATACCACTGGATCAAACTCCATAAACCCTTGGGTAGTATTGGCTAAGTCCCTGCCAGCAAGAAAGGCAAACAGGTAACAAGTTGGTTTTCTCAAGGGATGATGTGACAACAGGGAGTCAGTAATGGTCTCTGTTTCTGGAAGATTGGATGTTCAGTGGCACCAATAGCTAAATTAGCCTTGGTAAGGGGAAATCCAAAACTTTCACATCGTTTTCTCTATTTTGAGTTTCTCTGATACAATGATATATGAAATCCCATACCACTGGATCAAACTCCATAAACCCTTGGGTAGTATTGGCTAAGTCCCTGCCAGCAAGAAAGGCAAACAGGTAACAAGTTGGTTTTCTCAAGGGATGATGTGACAACAGGGAGTCAGTAATGGTCTCTGTTTCTGGAAGATTGGATGTTCAGTGGCACCAATAGCTAAATTAGCCTTGGTAAGGGGAAATCCATGCTCTTGGGCATGTGTAGAGCCTTCATTTTTACCACTTCAGCTTACTCTGTTTATACACCCATTTTTTAGCTTTGGGATTGACAGTGATAAAAGCTGGCTGTTATCAACAGGCTGAGTTATTTTGCTACATAGTTGTTTAGTATTTTCTCTGTGTTGGATGTTATTGTTGTTTGTGTTCATATGATAAAAGATTTTTATAATTTAGGCACAATCTTATATTCATTCACATACTTCTATCCTATATTTCCTTGTCTCTGATCTTCATATGTTTTCTTTTCCAAACCTTAATAGCCAAGCCATTGGCTACTGCCCATGAGTTCATATATGTAGTCCAATCTTGGGCCACGTCTCTCTCTATACAAAGTATATGGCCAGGTACAGAGAGTTGAGTCTGCACTGTCCCTTGCAGTCCTGTATACTGAGAAAGTATCCTCTCTTTCCCTTATCAGGCTTGTTATGTCCCTTTATTGGTTATGGTGTAACTTAACCTATTTTGGCCACCTGATAGTAAGAGCCAACTCATTGGAAAATACCCTGATGCTGGGAAAGATGAAGGGCAGGAGAAGAAGGGGTGACAGAGGATGAGATGGTTGGATGGCATCACCCACTCAATGCATACAAATCTGAGCAAACTTCAGGAGACAGTGAAGGACAGGGAAGCCTGTCACGCTGCAGTCCATGGGGTTGTGAAGAATCGGATAAGACTTAGTGACTGAATAGCAATGTTGAAATTGATATGTTATATATAGCTATAGAATGGAATGTTAGCCACAAAAAGTAATGAAGTTATGCTATTTATTGTAACATGGATAAACCTAGAGATTATTATATTTCATGAAATAGATCACAGAAAGATAATGTATAATATTATTTGTATGTGGGACCTAAAAATAATATGAATGAATATATACATAACAAAACAGAAACAGACTCACAGACATAGAAAACAAATCAGTAGTTACCAGTGGGGAGAGGGAAGAGGGGGAAGTAAAGGTGTGGGATTAACAGATACAAACTACTATGTAGAAAATTGATAGGTATCAGAGATATATTTTACATCACAAAGAATTATAGCCATTATCTTTTAACAGCTTTTCATGGAGTAGAATCTGTGAAAGTGCTGAATCATTCTTCTGTATAGCTAAAACTGGCGAGATATAGCAAATCAAATATGTGTGTGCATGCATGCTCAGTTGCGTCCGACCCTGCGACTCATGGACTGTCACCCACCATACTCCTCTGTCATGGAATTTTTTCAGCCTAGGATACTAGAGTGTGCTGCCATTTCCTCCTCCAAGGGATCTTCCTGACTCAAGGATCAAACCCATGTCTCTTGTGTCTCCTGCCTTGCAGGAGAATTATTTACCATGAGACTTCACTTTGGAGAAGGCAATGGCACCCCACTCCAGTACTCTTGCCTGGAAAATCCCATGGACAGAGGAGCCTGGAAGGCTGCAGTCCGTGGGGTCGCTGAGGGTCAGACATGACTGAGCAACTTCACTTTAACTTTTCACTTTCATGCCTTGGAGAAGGAAATGGCAACCCACTCCAGTGTTCTTGCCTGAGGAATCCAGGAACAGGGGAGTCTGGTAGGCTGCCATCTATGGGGTCACACAGAGTCGGACACGACTGAAGCGACTTAGCAGCAGCAGCAGCAACAGCAGCAGTGCCATCTGGGAAGCCTACAAATCAAAAATACTTCAATTGAAAAACAAAAGCGGCAATTAAAAAAAATCTTAGCTATCAGTCCACTGGCTATCATGGGAGGTAGGAATGTATCCTGAGGGAGTATATACATTGTCCTGCAGAGAGAAGGCCTCTGCATTTCCTCTTGCAAGAGGAGAGGGATGTGAGCTTTTGATGGTAGGTGGGCAACAGGCACTTCTGCTGCCATATAGAGTTTGGGGGAATCTAAGGATTTTGGACTTTTGTGGGCCTCCACATAGGTTTCTACTCAGTGTGCCAGAGTCATATTTTTCCTAGTAAGGGTCCTAATCTTAACACAGAAAATCTGTCTTGATTAGGAGGTTAGCCTTGATTCAGAGTTTGGCTCCTTTGATGATTATATTCTAGTCCTGGTCCTTGGATTTCTGTGCCTTCCTGCAGCAGAGAAAAAGATCCTTTTTATATGCTATCAAGAAGGCTTTCTACTTTCACAATTGCTTTCTATCACCTGTTAATTTCTGTAGACTTTTGTTTTCTTTCTTCCAGACAAGGAGTTTAGAAAGTAACAATACAATTCCATTGTTTTTATAGTTTCTATTACCTCTTTTTGTCAAATGCAACATATAGTACTGGCTAGTACATCTCATGCACCTTTATACCATCTCAGTTCACCAATTATAATGTGAATGCTTGGTCCTTCACCTAGTGCCAGGGCTGTCTGCTCTCCCCCTGCCATCAGGGAGGAAGTTCTCATTGCCAGCTAAAGATCCAGCTCCAGAACCCCATCTTCCTTCCTACATCTTTGGAGCACTCCTGGTACCAACTGTCACAGGGAGAGGTTTCCCAGGAAACCTCAGGGAAGACCCTGAGCTAGAGATTAGCACTTGCTTTATTTATTAAAGAGAGTTCATGGACACCTAGAGAAGGGAGGGGAATGTAGTAGGATTGGGCAAAAGGAAAAGCTGAGCTGAAATGCAAGCGTAATTACAGCCTCAGTCAGCATCATAAGGATCCTTGGAGCTAAAATGGTCATTCATAGGTATCTTGAGTTGGGCCATAATGGTTAGGACTTTGTATTCTTGAACTGATCTTGGTATTGGATATGGATGTTCATGGAATAGGGCAATACCATGGATGAGAGGGCTCAGCAGCTGAGACAATCTTGAAGAAACTCACAGTTAAAAGCTGACTGTTGACAACTCTCCAAACAGCAGTAAGCATTGAGTCTTCCAGTGAAGAAGGATATGGACAGGAGAGCTAACCTTTGGGGGAAGTAGCAATTTTAGGAGCAATGGCAGTCACTTGCAGAAAGATTGTGCCATCCACCCATACCACTCTGTGCCTTTATGTAAAGGCAAAGCAGAACATATTCTTCAAGCATTGCTTTCCCAAGGGAGCCTTTGCTGACCAAATTCCCTCTTTCATCACCCCTAATCCTGTCTTCTTGCTTAACTCACTCCCTGGCTCCAGTGAGTCCCTATGACACTTTAAATATGTCTTTATGTAGCTATCTTAGTCTATTCTAGCTGATATAGTATTAATACCATAGACTGTGTGACTTAGAAATATATTCCTCATCGTCCAAGACTGAGGTGCCAGCTTATCTGATGTTTGGTGAGAGCCCTCTTGCTGTGGATAGTTGGTTATCTTCTTGCTGTATTTTCACATGGCTGAGGAAGAAAGAGAGTTCTCTGGTTCTTTTTTATAAGGACACTAATCTCGTTCTTGAAAGTTTCACCTTTATGGCCTAGTTCTCTCCCAAAGGTCCCACCTCCAAATATCATCACGTTGGGAATTATGTTTCAACATGTGAATTTTTCTGGGGGAAGGGCAGTACAAACATTCAGTCTGTGACTTTAACACTTATCACACTGAGATATAATTGTGTAGTTACCTATTATATTTCTACTTTCTTGAGGGTTGTAATTTTCATTCATTTGTTCTTAAGGACCAGAATCAGTATTGTACCTTTCATATGCCATGACTATTAAATGAACGATGTGTCCAAAATGCACAAATGCATCAGACCATCATTCATGTCATACTACAAGGCCATAGATATAGCATTAAGAGATCCAGTTTGAGTTCTTATTTAGTCATAAACAGATAATAGATAAGTCAGTTAGTCTTCCTATGTCTGAGTTTCACCTCCCCTAAACTGTAAGGAAGTGTCCCCCATACTTTATATCGTTATTATTAAGATAAAAGAAGGTTCAGTTCAGTTGCTCACTCATGTCCGCCTCTCTGCAACCCCATGGACTGTAGCACGCCAGGTTTCCCTGTCCAACTTCACCAATTCCTGGAGTAAAGTCATGTCCATAGCTTCAGTGATGCCATCCAATTATCTCATCCTCTGTCGTCCCCTTCTCCTCCTGTCTTCAATCTTTCCCATCATCAGGGTCTTTGCCAACAAGTCAGTTCTTCCCATCAGGTGACCAAAATATTGGAATTTCAGCTTTAACATCAGTCCTTCCAATGAATATTCAGGACTGATTTCCTTTAGGATGGACTGGTTGGATCTCTTTGCAGTCCAAGGGACTCTCAAGAGTCTTCTCCAGCACCACAGTTCAAAAGCATCAATTCTTTGGCGCTCAGCTTTCTTTATAGCCCAACTCACACATCCATACATGACTACTAGAAAAAACACAGCTTTGACTAGATGGACCTTTGTTGGCAAAGTATTGTCTCTGCTCTTTAATATGCTGACTGGGTTGGTCATAGCTTTTCTTCCAAGGAGCAAGTGTCTTTTAATTTCATGGCTGTCGTCACCGTCCGCAGTGATTTTGGAGCCCCCTAAAATAAAGTCTGTTACTATTTTCATTGTTTCTTCATCTATTTGCCATGAAGTGATGGCACAAGATGCCATGATCTTAGTTTGCCTAATGGTGAGTTTTAAGCCAACTTTTTCACTCTCTTCTTTCACTTTCATCAAGAGGCTCTTTAGCTCCTCTTTGTTTTCTGCCATAAGGCTAGTGTCTGTCATCTGCATATCTGAGGTTATTGATATTTCTCCTGGCAGTACTGTTTCCAGCTTGTTCTTCATCCAGTC